>JAYMFX010102106.1:0-13060 GCA_036784945.1 Monocelis spectator | reverse complement strand
TCCTTGTAAACCATGTAATAGTAATTTAAGTAGAAACAATAATTGTCAAACTGTACATCAACTTCGCGTCCCGTGCCATACATGGAAGATATAGTCAAAAGAAACATTTTCAGCTATATATTGCCAATTCATAAGGCAACCCTAATTCCAGATATGTGCTTGTGCTAAAAACAGTGACACTTAAATTGTTCAACCAAAAATTTAAAATTCATTTTTTCTCCGTGGCCTCTTAGGGCCTCTGATTGGTGGGGCCTTGCACAGTAATAAGAATTTTTTTTTATATACATAATGCTAATTATGCATAAAACAAAATATAGCATAGTCATGTGCTATCAACGCATACCTATTTACTTGCATACTTAGAGTATAGGTGTTTGATTGATTTATTCATAGAACTAGAATTTCTATCGCATTGCTATTGCAAGTTATTAGAGTAGTGTAGATTTATGCGCTGGTCTATACTATTGATTGTATGCACAGCAGCAGTGTACGATGCATTGGTGGAAGTGTCTGAAAATGCCAACAATCCAAAAGCAAGGACTGAAGCAACTGGATTGGTGAAACAACTAAAAACTTTTCAATTTTTGGTTACTTTAGTCATCTGGTATGATTTATTGTTTCAAATGAATATGATCAGCAAATTGATGCAATTTGACATTGCACTGGAATGTATAAAAAGATCAACCAAAAAATATAAAGAAAATGGATTTGTATCCGCATGTATTGTTAGATCAAGCAGTTATGTCGTTGACTGCATGTTTTGAGCAAATGGCTCGTCACTTTGGTCCTTTTGGATTTCTACACACCATCAAAAAAATTGCAGAATTCGACCAAAACGATTTGATAAAATGTTGCATGGATATGAATATTGCGCTTATCAATGCATCTGGCTCAGACATTGATCTGAAGGATTTATGCAGTGAATTGAAAATATTTTCCAACATTGTTCCAGATACTGTTTCATCTTCTCTTGATGCTTTACATTTTATTTATAATCATGGTTTTAATACTGCTGTTCCAAATGTCGATATAGCCCTTCGTATAGCATTGACAATTCTGATTACTGTTGCATTGGGGGAAAGAAGTTTTTCCAAGTTGATATATGTCGTAAGAATGATTGAATATTATAGGCGATCGACAGCAGTGAACTAAGTTCAGCTATCTGAATTCAATTAACTTATCGATCACCGCAGATATAAATATAGGAGTTTTTAATAAATTGCGTAATTTTATTTAAAAAAAATTCATTTGGGGGCCATCAAATTCACTTCGCCTAGGGCTTCCAATTAACTAAGGTTAACCTTGATGTTAGCAGTAATTAACCCATTAGATACTGTGGTTAAAAGTATCAGCTTATCTTACTATTATCATATGTAAAGTAATGGTGAAATCAGTACATTTGAAAAACCTTAATATACAAACTAATTCTACTGTTATTCATAATAACTATAGAAGCAGAATATCTCAATCTCCCTATGTTACATAATACATGTATAATAGAAAACTCTTCTTGAGTATAGTCTATATATAGTCATGTAATATTGTTTCTTTCAATGTTCTTCTGGATTATTGTATTTTCTTTAATGAATTTGTTTTTTTAGATTGATGAGGATTTTGAAGATGAGACAATATCTGAACGTTTACTTGGATTACTAGAAATGTTTCCTGATGGCTTTAGGGAAAATGTAGACAAAGGTGCATCAGGCTCATATTCATTAATGAAGTGGGTGTACAATAGTGCGCGAACATTTGGTTGGGTAGTAACAACAACTGGTCTGATATGCTTTATGCCACTGGCATTGGAACTGGAAAGGGTTCAAATGGATGATCAAGAGGATTTAAAACAACGTCAAATGATGATGCTGCCTCAATCTGGAGGGAGTTCAATTCCTCTAGGGCCTGGTCCACTTGGAAAATAAAATTTAAATTGACATTTGCAATATATTTTTAGTGTAGTGTCCTGTAATTTGGCTCTATAGTTGAGTGTAAATAGTCATGTATAAATTGTTATTAATAATTCCATTTTCTTAAGTTCGATAGGCTTGTTACGAAATTTGGATTTTTTACCATTTTCATTTTAATAATATGAATATATGAGTTAGTATAACACAGTGTTTTCAAATACGATTGTGCGCCTTTTATGCAAGTCTATATGATTCGGATTCGGCATTCATGGTGCATTAATTAGGTGGTATCAAATATTTTAACTCTAAATCAATTTTGAATAATACATGTGGAGCAAAACTTTTCCTATATATAACTATAAACAAATATGAATAACAATTTGGTAAGGTACCATTATAAGCTTTTCATAAGACCCAGAAAGTAAATACAAGTTAATTAACACAATTAATTAGTTATAATATGAAGCTATTGATATAACTAAATCTAAATCCTTTTTTAATTAAATTGCGTGTAGAGAGCCGGCCAATTATACTTGGATAAACACATCTGCATGCTTATTAACGTACATACTGTGTAGAGATATGTGAGTCATTATAATGTAGATGTTAATTTTTCCATGGAGAATGCGACTCGCACCAGGAGACTTCCACTTCTGTGAATAGACGTGCTGACACTATTCTGTTAAGGGGTTCAGACCGGGGTTCTGTTAATCTTCAGACCGAAATTACATATTAGAGATATGGGTACAATAGAAATTAAGAAAAATATATATCGATATTTATTTCTATTTTATGTGAAATATGCTTTATAAAATGTAATTAAGGCCATAGAGTGATTAAGGCTGCGTCCACAAGAGGCAATTTTGGGTTTTATGAGCTCATAAAACCCAAAATTGCATCTTTGAAGTAGACTAGTCTACTTCAAATGTGTGTTTTTGAAAATAATACCTGCAAGACTAAAGTTTTATGTGGCTCTCAAATTTTGTATATTTCATTTCATTCATACCCCAAAAGCAAGTCAGAAAAGCATCCAAGTCACTTTTTATGGAAATTCCACCTGTCTAATACGCGTGTTAAGCTTAAAGTCGTCTATATTTGGTTGCCATAGCACGTAAAAGTAGAATATTATGTCTGATATTTTTTGTTGGCGATGTATTTCTTATCCTTCATTACTCCATTTTTTTTATTCCAGGTTTTTGGTGAGCACAGAGTAATAGAATTTTATAGAACAACTTTTGTTTGATGCATTGTTAGGCTAACGGTCGTTTCACTGTTCAAAATTTTGCATTTAATTCATTGCTTCACGTGAATTCATACAGAAAATTATTTTTAATTCCTTCCTTATCTTTTATCATTGATATTCTTAACTACAGATAATTAATAACTTCGTAAATATGTTTAGTAATTTATTCAGTTATCTATTTGTACACAGTTAAGGTCATCAATTACACATTGTTGGAATTTCCACTTTTTAAATTCTATACCTTTTACCAAAATGATAGCTGTATAAGGCTGTAATTTTTGTGGTTGTGTCAATTGTTATTTAATTGTGTGGTAAAAGTTTATTAAACATTGTGCATATATTATCTAGCTTTATTATAATTTTTTAAAATCTTATGGATTGGATTGTCTAAAAGATTATGGACATTTATTGAGTAAATTAATGATCAAATATATTTATCTTATAGAGGAGATCTAGTTACAACTTCTCCATGGCTTAAAATTGTTTATTTTATATTTACAGAATATTCAATTTTTGACTATTTTAATGTATTAAATTTAACTTCTAATCTAAAATAATTTCTGTTTGGATGCAGTCTAATTCTCCAAGCTTCATTTTTCTAAGTTTACACTCCGGATACATTCCAGGTAAAAATATCATTAGGGCATTTAATTAAATTATGTTAAATTCTACCTGATCAAATTGGGGTTAATTTTTATGATTCTAATATAGGTAATGCACATGAATGTCTTAAGATTTCTAATTATAAAGTTTGTTACACAACAATGTGAGCCAAAATAACTTTACTTAGGGTCAGCTGCACTTCAGATATATCCGGATAAATTGATAGAAAATGAAATAGTATTTTAATTGTAAGTTTATCTTTTAAAAATACAAAATAATCCTTATTATTACAGGGATGTCCGAAAAGTGGGGGGGTTTGGAATAATGGAGCCCCCCTAACCCCCCATTTTCCGGGTTTTCCACATACCTCTAATTAGGTCCTTAAACCACAAGGGAATTTTTTATTTAAATGGCATTGAATGATTTTAAATAGTGTTACTCCATTTTTACCCAAACTTTCTAAGTTAATTCAGAATAACTCTAGGTTTACAAAGTAAATGTATGAGAATAGAACATTTTTAAGCAGAATATTTAGGAATCTATTTAGGCAGTAGGGATAGTTTTACTACAGAGTAACTCAACTCTGTTGTAACTTTAAAGATTTAACTCCGAGTTCACTCTAAACAAAATTTAGACAATTAAGTATATTTTGTTTTCTGCAGGCTTTATACTCAATAAAATAAATTAAAAAAGATATACAGGGGTGGAAAAATTTAATTAATACAGAATTTAAGATTAAAAGAATTTTAATTGATTTAATAATATTACTGACCTTCAGTAATGTACTCAAAACCATCCATCAACTGTGAATTACTCTCTTGTTTAGCTGTGACTTCAGATAACTCGATACATCCTCAATGAGGTTCAAATTAGGATTATTTGGAGGTCAGGGGAGCAAATTAATGCATTATGCTCAAACCTGCAAGCAGTAATCTGCTCTTTGTGTGGTGCAGCATTGTCCTGCTGGTATGTAAAAGTAGGAGGAGTTATGAAAAAGAGTCCCACATGTTTTTCCAGATTATTGACATACTTGATTACCGATAGGTAATCAAGGGGTGACATTACAATTTGAATTTGATGTTTGTAGATGAGGATCATCCCACTATCAGAAATTCAAGCTGAACAATATTCCTGCACCCAGCTTATGTTCACATGCTAAATATCAAAATTCTGGTTTGAAGACCCATTTATATCCCCCAATACTTACACAGATATGGATTTTGTTAATAACCTCATTCATCTGTTTAATAAAAGCTATATTTAAAATAAGAAATTTAGGGTGTATTGGTTAGTTTTTTCCAACCCTGTAGTAATGTTCTACTGTATTTATATAATGTGATGACTTATTAGAGACAGACTTAATCCAAACAGAATAGCTAAAGTAATGTACTTGCTGAGAAATTTAATAAGTTTTAGCTAACATAAAGATTTATTATATACCTATTGCACTCTGAAATAAAATATAATAGTATATTTTTATCTTTTAGAACTAAATGTCCCGCGGACGAGGCCTTTTTACTAGACCCGATCTCATTGGTATGTTTCTGTTACTGTCCATATTCCACAAAATCAGGCATATATACATACACATACAGTCAACCTTATCTCAGATTTTTAATATTTTATCCAAGATACAAAATGTCCATAAATTCATTTTTTTAAGAACAGCCACCACTGTGTAAGAGTTTATTTTAACAATATTTCAATTAATGAAAGGCACTTTTGTTGTTGCAGCACCCACATAATCCTGTAGATCAAGATTTGTCTATCCAACATTTATCATCCAATTTTATTTTGGGTTTTACATCACCTTTGCGTTAATGATGGACATCCATGGTAAAATATCCAACATAGTAGTTTGATTTTTGCGTTGTACAGATATGCATTGCAAATTAAATGGTAGTACCACTATTTAAAAATATTTTATTGATATAAATTGGAGTGTTCTTCTCTATGGATAAAAATATTTTTTTAGTTGGTGACCAAGGAAACAACAATGCAAATGAGGAATGGGATTGGGATGGTGGCGGTAAGATCATTTATAATTATTCCTTCACCAATGCAATTTTATAATTAAACACTATGCACTAGGTAATCATTTAGTGACATGCTGCTCTATCAGGAAACGCTTATTTGCTTCATTAACCTTTACTTTGACAATGTGTTGTTTTAACCTGGAATGGTTATTACATTTCAGATGCAGCTCCAACAATTACACAAGCACAACCTACAACACGTGGTGGCTTCAGTAGCCGTGGTCGTGGTGGTTCAGATTTTTCTTCAAATGACAATGGCTATGGTGGGGGCTCCAGAGGTGGTGGCAGTTCAGGTCGTGGTGGACGAGGTGGTGGATCTTCCTCCTGTTTTAAGTGTGGTGAAGAAGGTCATATGTCGCGTGAATGTCCATCTGGTGGGGGAGGAGGTGGTGGTGGAAGATCATGTTTTAAGTGTGGTGAAGAAGGTCATATGTCACGCGAATGTCCATCTGGTGGAGGAGGTGGTGGTGGAAGATCATGTTTTAAGTGTGGTGAAGAAGGTCATATGTCACGCGAATGTCCATCTGGTGGAGGAGGTGGTGGTGGAAGATCATGTTTTAAGTGTGGTGAAGAAGGTCATATGTCGCGCGAATGTCCATCTGGTGGTGGAGGTGGTGGTTCAGGATTTCCTTCACGTGGAGGATCCAGAGGAGGATCAAGAGGAGGTTTCGGGTCATCTGGCGACACTGACTCCTTTGGTGGTGGTGGTAGAGGCGGTGCTAGCTCTAGAGGAAGCCGAGGTGGGCGAAGTGATGTTGACGATGACTTCGGGGGACTCTCGATTGGTTCTGGATCACGTGGTGGTGGAAGAGGAGGAGGTCGTGGTGGATCATCCGGGAGCTGTTTCAAGTGTGGTGAAGAGGGCCACATGTCCCGAGAATGTCCCACTGGTGGTGGTGGTTCAGGGGGTCCTGGAGGCGCATGTTTCAAGTGTGGTGAAGAGGGCCACATGTCCCGAGAATGTCCCTCTGGTGGAGGTGGTGGTGGTAACTGCTATAAGTGTAATCAGGAGGGTCATATGGCCAGAGAGTGTCCGAATCCTCCTGCTGATGGTGAAGAGCATAAACCAAGAGCTGATTTTATTCCCGAGGATGAGGAAGAAGACGATATGCCCCATGTCAACTCTGGGATCAATTTTGATAAGTATGACAATATCCCGGTAGATATATCTGGTGAAAATTTCGAGCAATATACAGCGAAGAAATCGTTTAGTGAATGTGGTTTTCCATCAGTTATAATGAACAATTTAAAGAGTATGGAGATTCAGAAGCCAACTCCAATCCAAAAATATGGAATACCTTTCCTTATGGGTGGTCGAGATCTTATGGCCTGTGCACAAACAGGATCGGGAAAAACAGTAAGTTTAAAGTTAAATTGGCCTCCACTGTACGCAGATTTTTACTGTTTCAAAGATTTCTATTATATTAAATCTATAAATTTAAAGACGGCATTTGTATTCATTCTTCCTAAATGTTGGTATTGAACGTTCGGCTGAATATGTAATTATAAATTTTTGATTTATATTTTAGGCAGCCTTCTTGTTACCTATAATGGATAAACTTATAAAAACAAATGACTTCCACGTGCCAAATGCTAATGATAAAGCCGCGTTTCCTCGTGTTTTAATAATGTCTCCAACCAGAGAATTAGTCAGGCAAACTTATGATTTCGCAGTTCGTATCACAAGGGGTACTCCTATAAAATGTAGATTCACTTATGGTGGTCTGGATGTGCAACATAATTATTCCCTGCTGAAGAATGGTTGCGACATTTTGGTTGCCACTCCTGGGCGTCTACTTGATTTCATTGGTAAGGTGTGGATCCATTTGATGGAGGTGAAGTTTTTTGTACTCGATGAAGCTGACCGTATGCTTCATACTAATGGATTTCACGAAAGTGTCGCTACTGTCTTCTCCGAGTTTAGAGGTAAGTCAGTGGTATTCACAAACAGTAGTTTATAAGATGTGTGTATTAATTACATATGTTGTACAATAATAATTCGTCTTTATACGTTGTAGAGGAAAGACGTCCACAGGTTTGCATGTTTAGCGCTACCTTTCCTGGTGAAATTCAAGAATTAGCTAGAACTTATCTCAGAGACTATATCTTTTTGGTTGTTGGTACTGTTGGATCTGCCAGTCAAGATGTCGAACAGGAGATAGTTCAAGTAGAAGATGGGGAAAAATTATCGACTCTAATACGTTACATTGAAGAATTCAAAAGTAAGTATCATTATTACATATTTCAGACAGTAACGTGTTAGATTTGATTTGAAATGTTAATTTGACATTCATTTTCAAGTTAATAATCTCATTTTGGAGATGTCTATTTTGTAATCCTTAAATTTACATTCTTTTGCTTTATATTTCAGAACAGAAATCTCTAGTATTTGTGGAGACTAAGCGAATGACCGATTTTGTCGGCATATCAATCTGTGAGTTAGGTGTCACTGCTACTACCCTTCATGGTGACCGACTTCAAAGAGAGAGGGAATTAGCTCTCAATCAATTCAAACGAGGCACAAGCAGTGTCTTAGTCGCAACATCCGTCGCCGCTAGAGGATTAGATATTCCAAAAGTAGATAATGTCATAAACATGGATATGCCAAGTAATTTTCATCTATACTATAGTTAATTTCAATATATTTTTGATGCATCTTCGCGATATGTTAACTGCAGATAACTTCTCTTTTGCTATCATTCTTGTAGCAAAAGTTCAGAATGCAATAACTCTAACTTTAATTAAGTTAGAGCCCTAACATTATGGTTTTTAGTCGCTTGTTATATAGACTACCTCTCTACTACGGTGCATCTATAATTAGCCAAGCAGGATGAAAGATATCTTGTGGTTCATAGCTTACACAAAGCATATTATACTAAGAACCTATTTCTAGAGAATTTATTATAGATAGTGCATTGTTATTTCTTCTAATGAATGCGTTCAATAAATAACGGCATAGCTATGGTTATTAGGTTAGTTAATCAATTTACTACTTATTCTTACTGCCATTGTGTTATGTATTGAAAAACTTTATTTAAGAATATGCAATTGTTCCAACTCATTTGAATTACTGTTGTATTTCTTGTGCAGGTGATATTGATACTTATGTACACCGTATTGGTCGTACTGGACGTTGTGGTAATGTTGGTCGAGCGATTAGTTTATTTCAATCTCCCAAAGATGACCCGCTAGCTAAGCCTCTCATATCCATTTTAAGCGAGGCACAGCAGAATGTGCCCAGATGGCTTCAAGACATAGCAGAATCTTCCAGTGGTTTTGGTTTCGGTGGCATTAATCGGTCAATGGGTGATGCTCGCAGTGGTGTACAGACTGGAAAAGTAAATTTCTATACATTAAATCTTCCCTCAATTCTTTTATGTTTTATATTATTCGAAAGCATTTCTCCTTGAATTTTTAAATTACTGCATAGGTATAGATAAATGTTTATAGTCCTTTTCTTGCAAATTTTCATGCCCTTATTTTGTATTTCAGTATCATCACACCAATAATGATGAATTTATGCAAGGAGGCACCAATGTTGATGAAGTGCCTTACGTTGAAGATGATGATTGGTAGAATTCTGATGATGATCAAAATTCTTTTCTGCATTTAATTACTGAACGTTTTCAATATCTATTAATACTACTTGTAGATTATGTTCTATAATTTGATTCGATTTATTTACGTCACATTTATTGATTTGAAATTATGTTCAAGATTTGTAAACTTGTTTATCCAGTAATTGTCCCTTTCTCATTTATTATACGAGCTTGGTGTTTTGGCTCATGTTTATCATGAGACTTATTTAGATGCTTTTCTGTAAATTTATTTTATGCAGATTTTATAATCAGTAAAAACAAGCTATTGTCAAATATATTAATTTGTACATTAATTGAAAATATACAAATATGAGCTTTAACAACATTTGTCTTTTACGTGCCTTGTTTCGTATGGATTCCATTTATGTAAATATCAGGATTACCGAAATCACTTATTAGACTCTGTTGTACCAGCCTGTTCCCGACCAGAGCACGAACTCCGCTAATAGTTTATACTTGCCTTTAATTTTTTTAGTTATCTAGGTTTTGTGCAATTTATTTTCGATGTAAAGGCTCCCGAGTTTTACTTTAATAAAGGTGTACCTATAGAGTGGCAGTCTAAATGAGATTGTGGAGATAAATTGAAAATCAAATTCTGCAGGCAAATCATCAACGAATATTCAACTGTGATTCGTTAAGAAGTAATGGCTGACTTCTAATCACGAATGAAACTCGCGATTAAGCTCGCCTGCCTGCAGCTGTCATGTTTATAATTGTCCCCTCAATGAGAATGAGATGATCACTCTATAGATCAACTTGTATTCATTACATCTCTATGGGTATAACCTTAGAGTGTATTTAAAGTATAATCTAAGGGTATAACATTTTTCGTCAGAAGAATAAAATTACTCTTTTAATACGGCATAATTTAATTCTTTATTTATAGCGCCTTATTTGAGAATATGGATTGCGATTCAATTATACTTGAAGTTTAGAGTATTTTAGGTGCTATATATTTTTTATTTATATTATAATGATACTCGGATGATTAGTTTTTTTTAAACATAAACGATATGTATTAGAAGTTGTAATATATCCACTGACACTTAAATTCGCATTTTGTAATTAGTTTTACAAAATTTAATTTTGCAGAGCTAAAAGAAAATACTATAATGAGATACAATTTGATAAATTTGAAATTATAATTTTAGAGCTATCTATGTGACTAAAACTGCAATGGTTTAATAGTTAGAAATCATGGCATTACTATATTAATTTTTGCTATGCATATAATTATCTTAATTACTTTTTATATTTATATGAAAAATTAATATAAATAACTTCTAATTCTTAAATATATGAGTAATGCTCATAATTTATGTTTGAATATATAGCTTATTATTTAATATATTTTCCAGCCAACTGATAATATTTTGTTGGAATGGAGTTTTATGAATTGATTTATTACAATAAGTAGGATTTTCTTTTTGTTTGTTTCTGTAAAATAATATTGGAAACATTAGAGAATTTTAGGATTCTTTTCAATCTTATTTGCACATTTTGAGTTATTTAGATTAATGATATAAAAGCAACAATTTATTGTTAAATATTCTATTTATTAAAAAAATATATAATAAACAATTCTTAATATATATAAATAGCATAAGTATAGCATAAAGAAAAATTATTTTGGATTAAATAAACTTCTAATATATTATTTAACATGCTCACAAAAGTAATTTGTTTCTTTTATGAATAAGATACAAACAGTTATATTTGTATAGATTCTAAAGATTTTTCTATGTCAATAATATAATATCAATGATTGATATAATAAATCATTATCCCACTCAATCCCCTATGCATTTCTATTGATAAATTAATCTTGGTATTGCACAAACTGTGTATTCAATAGAATCCAATGAGTGTCAGAAACCTTTTTGATGACTTATTCACTGGATAATTTTAAAAATGATTACCCAGTAAGAAAGTTATTATGATTTCTGTCAATGGATGGATATCCATCTCATATCATAATGATTCTATAATGGACATATTTAGATATATACTTTTTTACAGTTAAATATTCTTTTAAATGAGATTTTTTAAAGTAAAACAATACTATAAAGCTAACACAAAGCTTACTTAATATGTTGATACTTAGGTATCCTTCTATGCTTATCCTTATAAACTATTTATATAAAATGTAAAAATGCTGGAATTTGTTTATGACAAGGTTGTAATGCATTTACAGCATTTTCATACTCTTTTATTCTCATAGCTTAGTTTCCTTCAATGGCGATCCAAAGTGATGTTGGTAGGTCTTGTACCATATGCAAAGAAAAATGTGGTGGATTTCAAATGCACAAATGGAGGTGAGTTATAAGTATTTATAAAAATTGTAATTTTATGAAACATTAGATATTCACTCTAATGAAGATAAATAATATTTTAAAATAAGGTATCCAGGCTTGTTATTTTCTATTATCAATGATTTGATTCCTTTTAAACAATTTTTCTACATAACCTAATCTTATTCCTAAAGTATCAAGTGATCCATCCTTTGTATTATTTTTAGGAACATATGCATGTCTTGTGATTGTCCTGCAGATAAACATGATGTATACGATGATAGTCACAAGAATTTACTATATGAAATGAATTTGTACAATCATAAACAGGCAAATCAATATCTAAAAGCATTGGATCTCAGTCAGAGGTTGGGTTTCTACTGGTTACCTATTGGTGTTGATGTCTATGAGGTAATGTTTATATTCTATTTTTTGTAATTATGCATCATAAGTGAATGTTTTGTAATGTTTTAAAGAAAACCCATTTTTATCTGTTCCCTACATGAAAAAATGATTTTATTACAGCTTATAGCCTATGAAGGTTTCTGGTAAGAAAGTGGCATGATGTTCTATAGGTACTTACTAATCAACACTAGAGTAAAACTCATCCACTAATTCAAATCATTTGTTATCTACTTATCTGACTCTATGATGATGTTATTTGAATACTGCAAGTTTTCGTTAAGCTACCATGTTACTTTATTTACTTACAGAATAATTAATCGTGATTGGAAATTTATCTCAAATTCTTCATTATAAATATTTTATAACCAACCTGTTAGACAATAACAACCGTCTGGATATCATCGATGCGGTAATTGTTTGCACTCGAAATAATCAGTTTTTTGCGCGAAAGTTCACTCTTGAAATTGATTTTTGAAAATGAATTTGCCTAAAAATCTCGTTAAATTTAGTTAGTCTAGTTTATCAGGTCAAAATCTGCGTTATCATTTTACAAGACAGCTAGACAGTAGTTGTTGAGAAAAAGTTTTGTTGATAAGTGCACATCTGTTTAGTATTTTATAGAGTTTTCTTGCTCTGTTTTAATAAGTGGTGAAACGTTTTATCCATAGAGTAACGATTCTTGCTAGTAGATATTTGGATATCGATTTGTTCCTACCATAGAGTAACCACTCTTGCTAGTAGATATTTGGATATCGATTTATGCCTATCAAGCGTCAGAAAATCCTATCTCCACCATTATAAATTGGTGAAGTTCAAGATGTCATAGCAATGAAACTCAATATCGGATTTTAATAATCCGTTTACTAAATTAAAGTATAAAAGGAGCGCTATTTAATGATATAAAATTCATAATAATGTCAAGCAGGATTAGTTTTCTCTTGCTTAGTAAGATAGATTGAACAAAATGATATAAAATTTA
>JAYMFX010101884.1:0-13066 GCA_036784945.1 Monocelis spectator | reverse complement strand
AGACTATATCCAAAGACTATATCCAAAGGCTATATCCAAAAGCTATCAAAGGCTACATCCAAAGACTATACCAAAAGCTATCAAAGGCTACATCCAAAGACTATATCCAAAAGCTATCAAAGGCTACATCCAAAGACTATACCAAAAGCTATCAAAGGCTACATCCAAAGACTATACCAAAAGCTATCAAAGGCTACATCCAAAGACTATATCAAAAAGAATCCCGACAATTTTGATAAAAACAAAACTATGCTGCGATACCACAACGCCGGTCATTTCAGCATCAATAAGTTGCGCAGATCAATTCCCGAAGCAGGTCATTTCATTAAAAATCTAAACTAGCTGCTATTACGTGCAAGTGTCTTCGTGCATTACAAGCAAATCATATGGTACCTACTATCGCTCCGCAAGGTAAACTTCCAAAGTCGATTATGAAGGCATTCGTCAACCATTGGATTTATCGTTTTTGGGCTCCTCGTGTTCTACATTCCCATCGTGGTACTCAATTTGAATCGTCTAGTTGAATCGCCGAGATTTAGAAGAGAATTGTCCGTGGAGTGGATTTCTCCTCAACTACTGCGTCTCTCGAATGGTCGTGTGGTCAATGTCAGAAACTGTCAACTTGTTTATTGACATTATCTTTTATTTCATTTTATTCTTAACTTATGTTTTCGTTATTGGGGGTGGTGTCAGGATCAGAGTATTGATTAGTTAATATCATTCATGATTACATAATACTATCTGCTGAGAGACTCTGGTCAGATTCTTATATTTATTTTAGATTTCATATCTCTATATAAATGAGGGTAATTAGGTAATTCATTAATTGTGCAATTTTGTTAATTTGTTACATTTACAAATAACTGAGGAAGAAAATACAATTTAAAGTTATGTTTTCAGTTTTTCTCATTCACAAGCGTCTCTCAATAGTAAATTGACTTGGCGCACCAAATGCTTGAAACTCTGAACTCGATGAATTTTCCCAGAGGAAGAGATCTCCTTCAATTCGTATCTGAAAATATTATGGGATGCAGATTTCGAGAATTTGTGACAAGTGCTAGATATCGTCTCAAGCCATTTTACTCACAAGTCGATCTTATCCGATACTCCCACCACGATGATTTTCGTATTCTTTTCACTTTTCAAAAGCCGCGCCTCTTTGAGAGGACGGTAGACGCCCGTATTTTTACCATCGGTAATAAGAATGATAACCCGAGGAACCAGTGGACGAGCTAATGGCAACACTGACGTGCGAACAATTCTTAAAGCTCTGCCGATCGATGTTCCACCTCCGTGATGAGGAACTTTTTTAATTGCTTCTATCAAATCTAAAATTTTAATATTGCTGGTTTATAGATTTCAGTATATATCTGATATCTCAATGTCTTTGCTATCCACAAATTAGCGAAAAATGGCTTAAAAGTAATCAGTTTACAAAAAAAATCAGAAAAGCAATTTACCTTTTTTGGAATTATAAGTGTTCAGATTGAAAACGATATTAACATCGTCATGAAAACTTAATAGCGCCATGCGTACAGCGTCTTTCTCAATAGTTAAGACCTTGACAAACTCCCTTACAAACTGCAACTCAGATTTAAAATCCCTCTGCGAGATACTCTGTGAAGAGTCGATGAGGAAAATAGCTTCAAGCTGATTCTTTTCGCAAAATATGGGCGGCTGAGGAGTTGTCTTAATGGCTGTGAGGTGAGAAATACATTTTTATCGTGTGAATCTGTATGTAATTCTGTATAGATTCTGTATTCTCTTATAGATTGTTTGATTAACTTACAAATGCAGGTTTCTCTTGCGATATTGCGATAAATAGATTTCAGTTGGTCAAAATCACTGATCTTGAAAAATGAATCTTTAGATGCAATAGATACCAGTTCATTTCTGGAATAGATGTCGAAATATTATAGTAAAAGATTGGTCTTTACAAAAAGAACTTAACATTTTCCACAATAAGAATCTTTTCTTTCACATAATTTCTTTCTAAAGGACTTTCTATAGATTTACAGAAGGAAGGTTAACATCTAAATAGATAGCTAAGCCATAGACATACGTTCAAATCATGGATAAATAATGAATTGCACTTTAATAAATAATTGGCCTTTGTCAAATTGTCCTGAATATATTGGCTCAATACCGTAATTTATTTGCGTGTTCGTAGCAATTATTTGGCAGAGGTCGTATTCTTTAAGGCATTTATGCAAATTTTAAATGCTTTGGTGAATAGTAGTCAGTTTGTATCACACTTTTGACTTTTTCAGTTGGTTTAACCAGGAGGCGGATATCTCTATATCCGATTGATGATGCCTAATAAGGTTAAAACAGTCTGTATCGGGTTGAGATCCTTCCTTGTTACACTACTTGATGAGTTAAGTAGTGTGTACAAATCCTGACTAAATTATTTATTATTTATTTATTAACCCTATTGTTTTTGTTACGTAATACTTCTAAACAAAATGAAAATTAAGTAATTTGTTAGACTTGTAGAAAGAATTCATTATTATTAATATCTTTGTAAGAAGATCCTCACTCATCAATCTTCTTAGAAACACCAACCACTATGATCTTCACCCCATTCTGCTTCATTTGATTAGCGACGGGTATAGGACTGCCATCTTGATGAATGGAAGATCTGCCATCTGTTACCAAGATTATTATTTGGGGTACATTGGGGCGACTTGTAGTAAGTATGTTGGTGCGCACATAGACCAAAGCTGATCGGGTAAATGTCTCTCCTTTATCATATGCGATTCCATTCAATTTATGTACGAATTCTAAAATCAGGGTTAGGGAGATACATTTACATTGCTGATTGGAAGGATAATTCTATACAGAGGATATTCAATTTACCGCTCACCAGACTGTGTAGAATTGGAAGTTAAATTAATGTGTGGCATTACTTTAGTCGAATAGGTAATCAAAGCTACCCGAATTGTGTCCGCTCGCACAGGAAGAAGCTCTGTAGATCTTTTCACAAATGACAATTCCTTATGAAAGTTTTCTTGGGTCACACTGGTAGAGGCATCCAAAATGAATATGAGCTCAGCGGTGCCATTCTGGCAAAGTATTTTCACTGATTTATCACTGTTTTCTAAATAAAAGAATAATGAAGATCAAGGAAATAGCAAAGATCTACATGGTCATTCTTCTACAAAGTGAAATCGTTTCATATAGATCGAATTCGAATAGTATGTGGTAGAGATATGGTAGAGATATGGTACAAGGACTGTGATATTATCACAGATTATCACAATTTACACAATTTTGAAATATTTGCTAATTAAAGATGTATAAACATTAGTAAGTCAATATAGTTACCAAGAAGATGTTCAGAATTGATTTTCAATAAAACCTGTTAATACAAAGATAAGCATGAAAATTTAAAAAGGGATAATATAAATTATCAAATTAATATATTAATTTCAAAATAAGCAAACTTGGAAAATGATAGCGACTGTCGAGTATAGAAAATATCTTGGTTCCATATTACTGACAACAGTATGACCTCCAGAAAATGAGCTTTTAGTATAGATAAAGGACTTAAATATTTATAAATGTGTGACTCAACCAGATGCTCCACAAATATACCCGAGCTAATTACAAAATAAATATGTGGCAGATATGCTCTGTTATGGATATGTCATAGATCTATGCATAATTGATAGCATCGAATACTTACCTATCAAACAAAATCAAATACCTAATCAGAAAAAACATTGTTTACTCAAAAAGGGTCAACACTCAACAAAGTGATTTCATTAGATATTAGATCTATTGGACTTTGAACCAGCTATGACCCCCATCCCTTGGGGATATGTCTGCCGATGTTTTTCTAATAGAGTGCATCCTAAAGAGTTTAAATACACTTGTTTGCCAAATTTTTAGAGTATAGGTTTAGTCAATGTCAATTATTCAAAAACAAACTGGCGTCCAAAATTTGTGTTTATCTTGAATATCTTAAAAATGATAAACATTTTTTATATAAATATGCATTTATAAAATGTGTAGAACGTTATTCTACATATATTCGTATAGTTTCATCCAAATCGAAAATAATAAACCCTACAGAGCCAAAATAAACTGACCAAGGAAGAGAGGCGCCACAAAAGACATAGAGGTGATGAGGTCTTTAAGGTGAGCATCTCATTGTCACTTTGTCTAGAACTATAATCAGTCCTAACTATGTCATTGATCTTTCTGTAATTAGCGATTAAAATCCATCGAGAGATTTAAAGTTGTTGATTTTATAATGGCGGAGATAGGAATTTCTATACAAACTACTATAATGTTAAATATACGAATCAATATCAGAAGGTTTTCAAAATAGAGTTTTTGAATTTATTATTCTCAAGAAAATCTCAACATAAATATGTACATAATTTACAAAGAAATCCGTACTGATAATTATCAATTAAAGGAAGTCAACCAATTAGCTTGTATTTCAAAGCTTTTAACAGAAGTTTTCTCTCAATGGTGGCAGCACCGAAAATATCACAATTATCAGCTGCTCGTCTCGCTAGATAGGGCAAAGTTTCCATTAATGAACCAACAGCAATAGATTTGTAGACACGAATATCAATTTCTCTAAGATTCGACAAGTTCAATGAGAGACTATCAGATAAGCCATAAAGTTGCCCAAAATTCACCAGCGACCTTTTCTCCGAGCTCATTCCATATAAATTGTTTATGATCTGACCAACAGATTCTCGATTATGAGTAGCAAACAGAACCGACACCTTATTCTCTTCATCGAGTGCAATTTTTGATAGCAAGAAGTCAGAGATTTTGGAATACATTTGAGAAGTACATTCATAACTGTCCCAAACGGCTGACTGAACACCTCTTTCTTTCGCTCGGCTGTTCTCCCAGAGGAGGTAAGCACCTCGCACAATCTTACATCCGAAATACAGTCCTGAAGTTCGGAGGAAATGCAATTCCGAAGTGACTCGTTGATTGGCCTCTCTGAGATAGCACTGGTAAGTGTTTGCTATGCTGCATTGTCGATGGTTGTACACCATAGCCATGGCGAGAGCAATGCAAGATAAACCGTCATTAATATCTGAGTATTCGGCATCAACAAGCAAGCGGATGTTCAACTCGCTGGATAAGTCACATATCGTCTTTAACAAATGCATTCCACTAATTAAATATTCTGCAAAGTGTTTAGTTTCATTGGTTGTCAACTCCAACTTTGAGATAATCGTCTGCAAATACGAATCAATTGTACCAACCTGAAGCAAATGCGCCATGGAATTGACAAGTTTCGCTGGAATTAATTCATCATTTGTGATTCTTTCTTTACGATAAAGGAGAGATAAAATGTGTATTACATTCTGCGGAATGACACCAGTTAATTTGAGTTGCATCGCTGGAGCTTCTATTTCAAACTGTTTCGTGTACTGCAAGCAGGACAAAAGTAAGGAACAGTTCTTCTCGTAAAGGGGATGCAATTCTTGGCTGATTGCAGCCAATTTGGAAACCGGTTCCTCAAGCGATACCATCAGAAGAGGAATTAGATTACTGCGCCTCATATCTTGAGCGACCTGGCTGATTTCATTTTGATTTGACTCTACGGCAAATTGTTTGTAGATAGTTGGTTTCAGTAATTTGTGACAGATAGTTGGGTTCAGTGTTTTCTTCATAAATTCCAGCATGACAGCTGATTGCTTCACCAGCCACTCAACCGAACACACATAGCTGACAAAAACTGAACGAAATAGATAGTTTGCGGGCAGGTTGGTTAGCGGTTTGAAATCAGATAGAATTTGACTTGAATAATAATTCGGAAACAATTTGACTACTTTAGACGACAACATATTTGCTGCTTATAAATAAAATAAAATAATGAACATCTTATATACCCACCTCTCATGACCTAAATGATTGGTACTTCAAATACATAACAAGAAAATACTTGACATATTAACTACTCTACCAAAGTACGTAATTATAATTCAAGTATAACTGTATTCTCAAAACAACATTCAATTTATTTAAAATTTAATTATTAAAAAACACCCTGACAAACAACACATTAGTCGTGACATCTAACCGGTTAACTGTACCTTTTTATCCTAAAGATCTGGACATCCTTTTATTTATCCCCTTTGTATATATCTATTATATATTTATCAACCCTGCTATGCAATTTTTAAGTATTGTCCATGTTGTAACATCAATAAGATCAGTAGCTCGTATTATTGGGTGTCACTATCCTGACTACACTCGAAGAGGAGTATTATCGCAATTTTGTAATAACTTGTTCCAGTTTAAAACTCGATCTAAACACAAATAAAACCCAAATCTTGACAGTTTCTCGAAACCGGCAACAAAAAACCACTGTAGAACACATCAAGATTCTTGGAGTTTCCAATAATTCCAATCTCGACTGGTCAACTCACATTATAAATAACATATAACATTATAAATAGTATATGCAATCAAAGAATTTACCCTCTCCGTAAACTCAAAATTTACCTGAATATCAATCAACTCAGAAAAATCTATTTTGCAATGATCCGTAGTCTAATAATGGAATACAGAAGTCCACTGATGATTGGCACGAACAAAAAGGATGCTGCGGAATTAATGGAACTTCGGGCCCTGAGAATTATCTACTTCCCCAACGACATCCCTTCACCACTCTCCATTTTACAAGACTGAATAACGCTATACAACAAAACAAACTGGCAACCTCGAACTCATCTCATCTCATCCTCTCCACTCTCTAATGCCTCACCAATTCGAGCGCTCGAGAACTTTCCGCCTACCGGCATCAAACAGTGATCTTAAGACTATATACGCTCTTTTATCCAGATTCTCTTTTCAAGTAGAATGCGTGCAAATTCAGTTCTTCTAATTTAATTTCCATTAATATGAATAGACCGGCGTTTTAATGAATAGGAATTCGTACGAAATTATTTTAATTAACAATAGCGAAATTTAAAATTTCTCAATTATGTTTTATAATCCCACTTTTAGTGAATTTTTCTCATGTTTTTCAATGTTTTATATGTACCAGATTTCCATTAGGTATTTTACTAATAAACGCTTTTATTATTGTTATTTTATCTCTTAAACTTTTAATCTCTATAATCCTAACCATTTTCTTATTGCCATTAGACAATTTTATCGGAAGTAGATCGCTAAGACAAACCTGAGCGTGACTTTCACATGGAAACTTTTGCCTAAGATGAGACCCGAATCCCTCAAATGCGAAGCCTGCATGCTATACTGAACTACTGAGCTGTTACAATATTATTCAAAACATAAAGTATAAAGAAACAATCAAACTGTTTTTAATCGTATGTATTTTATATAAAAACAACTTTATTTATGTAAGTATCTATATATATGTAAAACAAAACAAAAAACTATACAGCATTTTTAATTCAATGATTCCTAGAAGAGAGAAAAACTAATCATATACGAACAAATAATATTATAAGCGTTTTTATAAACATTAATAGTTAATAGTTAATAGGATTACTATATTACAATGACCAATGAAGAAATACACGAACGGTGGGTATTTGAATAAATCAGGGCATCTGAAATTAGACAGTCGTCCTTTTTCATTTCCTCTTTAGCTTCATCTTTTTAAAACTTTTTAATTGTTCTCGTCGGAGGATTTCCTTTGATTGATATCGATTATGAAGAAGATATATACACATACACAAGATGAAAGGAACGGACACAAATATTATAAATGTGAATATACCATAGTAATTAATTCGGTAAGTCGAGTCAATTGAAACCAATTCGACATCACACTTTAGCATGTCATCGTTATCTGAAAACAAAAACAAAGATTACTCATTTGATTATCGAATAATTTCCTATAGCTATTGATGATCACGCGGTTAAATTAGGTAAGTGCAGAGGTTAGATTAGAATGCGAGATTGTCCACAGCTCATGAAAGTGGCACTGAGCATGAAGATCAGACTCTTCCCTGAAACCTCTTTTATACGACGAATCATAGAATAATAGAATAGAATATGTTTATTTTCACTTGACAAGGCTACAAACATCAGCTTAACTGTCAGTTAACATTCTTGTTATAAAACATTTTCGGTCCTATATGCTATACATATCAGCTTTCTCCAGGACAAACTCGTTCCCACGAGGACTGAGGTCATATATTCATGTTTCTCTGACTGGGCTGCATGACATGTAATTCATTGAGGAGATGTACATCATGTTTGGTGACCAGCTGTTCTAATATGGCTTGAGTGCAGTAGTTCCACCCTTTCTATCTTCGGATGAGGTTCTTGAGACGGTGTCTTTCAGCCCATGTGCTTCTGATATTTTAAGAACAAACATGCTGTACAGTATACGCTGAAATAGTGTGACGTCAGGATAGATCATTTGATTGGCTCTCCAGCCAGATATGAGAATCGCTCTATGAAGAATTCTCTATCTCTAAGCCAATAAGGCGCTCTTTCGGATCCAGTAGTGACGTCACCACTATTATTTCAGTAGATTTGACCTCGTTCAGCTTTAAATTATTATTGATTGCCCATGTTTTAATGTTGCCCGAGTACTTCATGTTAGTAGTTGCCCCTTGCGATAATTAAAAAAGTATCGTCCACGTATTTGACTATTTTGATGCGTATATTGACCATCTAATGATATTTGATAAATAGCAAAGATTAGGTCTAGCAAAATAGACAAGACAATGAATAGAAAGTGAGGTATACTCAAATGAACACACAGTCAACCTCCTGATAAGAAGAAGAAGACAAATTTGATGCATAAAATGATGTCACTGAATCGTTAAATATTACAATGGTTGATAGTTTGCGTTAGATTATTTTATTTAAAGTGTTTGTTCGCTGTGTTTTTATACAAATATATTCAAAAACTTACCTCCTCCAATGAGCAAAGAATTTTTTGAGTCCTGTTGAGAGTTCACCAAACTCTGTGGTACCAAGAATTGTCTAATTTCACTAAAATATCATTAGGTATTAATTCAAGAAGATAATTTTCACATGCCTTTCCATTACTATGATCTTTTGATCTTATGGTATTTGAATAAAGAAATACAATTTTGAAGGGAAATACCTCACCCAACACACATAAATTGCAGATTATCATAAAAGGGGAAAATAATTCGGTCTTTTATCAGTTGTAATCTTTCCGGCGTATCTCCTGAAGAAGCGACGACTTCGTCATTCTTCGATATCTAATAATGAAGATGAGTTAAAACATATTGCATTAGGGAATATAAAGGACTGATAAAAAGACGCATGGAATTGTTGGAAATTATCCTCACACTCGTATTAGTGCGATTTTGGACCCTGAAGATACAAATAAGGTCTGACAGGGTCGGAATTGATCAACTGTGATACAGATGCATTTTTTATACGAGTAACAGAATAGTGTAAATAATGCATGATTCAAGTCAATCAGAACAACTAAATAAAAGATGTTGTAATGTCAAATTTACATTTTGACCTTGAGAGTTCAAATAAGGTCAATGTTTTACGGATAGGCTATGTAGTGTAACTATGGGTACAAATAGAGACTGAGAGGGTCAACTCTCTATGATCCCCTCTATTTTACCAACAAATATCTATGTGGTGCAACCTAAATTGTTGAAATAGTTGATTTATTAACATGTGCTTGTTTAAAACCAACCAATCATACACATTTAAAATGTATAAATATTGCAAATATGAATGCTTACCCAATAATTGATGTACAATACACTGCCCAATTTCGATTTGATATCACAGTCAATACTGCCTCTCTAAATATGATAACATTTAACCACATAGATACCTATTTCAAATAGGAATACAAATAAATATAGACATAGAGAAATATTAAAATGATAAAAAAAATAGCTAGGAATGCTCTATGTAGGTATGCCTAAAGAAGAAGAATGCATTCATAGAATGGTAAAGTATTCTGACATCGGTGCCAGTTTCAATGGATATTTGTGAAACATATTTTCATTATGGTAAAAATTCAAACTTTTATGAACTTGCTAATTGCTCCATTTGCATTGACATTATCCCTATTCCCTTCTATGAATTAGAAGTAATCCAATAAGAGAAGCTTATAGTATTGATAACACCATCATTTTAATATACCTACCTCAATAATTGTACTTACCAATACTTTGTATTTAGCATTAATTTCTAGAAGTTGGAGCAACATACATACAATACATAGGGTTTTCATTCTCTCTATTTATTGTCTAAAAACAAGAATAAATATTGAAAAATGTAAGCAACTGGACATAAATAAATATTACATAGTCCCACAAAAGTTACATCAAAGTCAATGAATCAATGACTTCTAAATATGTCAGTATTACAGATTGTAATTCAACTTTTACCTTGCTGTCTAATTTTTAACTCCCAACTCTACAGTGTATCTTACAAAAAGTAATATAGAAAGAAATTTTCACTTTTTATCTCAAAACTCATTTTAATATTGAATAACTGTATATTATTTATCAGTTTTGATTTTTTTCTTTAATGTTCATCATGTAAATAATGATTAATTTATTTATATTGTTGCCTGCATTTTGAGATTTGTAAATATCCCTAACAAAACAAAAACTGAAGGGATCCATGTGGAATATTGTAAGGTTTCATTATTTACATTAAATGTGGCACAGTTGATGTTAATTGTTTAAAGTTATTATTCAATTTTTCTTGTGATGGAATCATTTCTTAATATGCATATCAAGTTTATTTAACAAAATATATAAAAATGACTAATTTGACTAATTGTTAGCATAACATTGCAATATGAAAATGACCATACCATATTTTTGTTAAGATAGTTTTTAAATTATGCAAGCAGAATAAATAATGCTACATTGAAATTTAAAATGGTTAAGGTGAATTATTTAGAATTTATCAGACGACTAAATATGAGAGGATTGATAAATATATAAGTTATTAAATAAGTTATAAATTATTTCATAAAACTCTTTTCCTGAAACTGAATGATATTATTAAGGTAATTTATAGATTATTTATGGGTAATTATGTAAAGAAAAAATTGATATTATGTCTACCAATTGAATATACCTATCCCAACATAGGTGCTTATATGTTTTGAATTAAGATATTTTAATGACATTTTCTATGGGGGAAATTATCTAATAGGGATTCAAAAATATATTACAGAATCACAGTTTTAAGCCCATATTATATAATGGTCAAATCTATATAATTTCTGCTTCAACAAATAATTTATAAGAAATTTCAAAATTTTCTATTATGGCATAAGTTTTGAATTTTCATATAAACAGTGAAAATTCAAAGAAAATGTCTTGAATTTGAAGTCGTATTTAAAATAATGAAACCAAAACTTAAAGAAACTAATAATTATCGCCTGACTATCCAATTAAATTAATGATCTTTTACGTTTAATTCAAAAGAGATACATTAAAACAATGTTACTCTATGCATAATATATTTTTTATTGTAATTATGTGCTAAGCTTTAAACTAATTAAATTACTAATTAAACAATCATCCGTGTAAAGGACTTTCAAATATTATTTTTTCAAAAAATTAGGGCCATATTCTAGAATGTCACTCAACAATGAAGGGCAGATTAAAAAACTGAAAAACATTAGACTGAAATACCTACTCAGTCGAAAGTTTCTCTATTGATTTAGACTGCACTCGATTAAGGGCATCCAAAGCTTCGACTGTCATTTTGGAAAGTGCTCCTTAGCCGATCTTTGTTGGAAGGGTGCCAATGATTTGGTTATCAAAAGTTAGCCGACTTAACACGCAATTTTTTTACAATCTTATATTATCTTGAGAGTAGTTTTTTAAATCTTTTTAAGGTTATATAATATGAAGTCGTAATGCAACAAATTCAGTAAAGAAATTTGACAAAATAATTTTTATCAATTAGTTATATAGTGAACAATCGATATGTGAATAATTCCTGAACTAAATTGAGTATATATATAGTTAGTGCAAACTAAATTTGTTATATTTCTCTGTAATTAATCAACTGTTTCTACTGCAGTTTGGAATAAAAATAATTCTCATGACATCAGGTTTCATAACTATTGATGCTTCTTGCTTCCCAAATAACATTCGAAAAACAATAAAGGTATAGCAAGAAGATAGAGTCCCAGCATAATTGCATAAGCTCCGCCAACACCGACTAAAGTTATTGCTGAAGCTCCCCCACCGTCTTGCAATAGATTCGATGACTGACAAGTTGTGGCAACAGACCAATGATGGTGAAACCATTTCTCAATAAATCCAGATTCTTGCATTTTCTGCATTCTAAAAGCATAATAAGATAGAGTTGTAGAGATTGGAGAGAATACGCTTGAAAACTCCCAATAGACTTTGTTAAGAACACCCTTAGAAACTCCCCATACCGGTAATATTTTGTAGGGTTGTTAAGGGTCTGTTTATGTCAATAGAATTTGCACCGGAATTTTCAAGCGTATTGGAGAAAGACAATTTTGAAGTATTTTCCATATATTAAGAACAGGAGAACTTGATCTTTCTTTAATTAATTAGATCAGCACATAATATGGGATGAAGATAAAGACTTTATGTATATGAATATGTAAGGTAGGAGAAAAGATAATTACCTACAAAAATTTACAAACATTTCGCCTTGAGGGTTTCGTCGGTGTAATAGAAGTATAAACAATGAAAGCAACATAATAAGAGAAATTTAGATTTTGACAGTATTCATGATTGTAAAAGGATTAGATTGTATCTGATTGGTATAAAGTTACGAATTGTGAAATGCAGAAAATGAGAGTAAACATTTAAAAATTTAGAAAGCAATGAAATACAAAGGATACTAAATGGAGATATTAAGAAATAAAAGAGCTAATACCCGTTGAGACGTTGATAAGAGTATTTTGGTGTCTGCTTTGTTTATTTATAGATAGATTCTAGGACTCTATACGTTTATCAAATCTTAGGTTTTGATGTAGAATGCGCCAATTGATATTCTTGATTTCGTACATAGATGGTGTTATGATATCATATGTTCATTGCTGTTTCTATCCTTTTATTATAGCATTATTATTATTAACTCATTATGTTTA
>JAYMFX010101773.1:0-13069 GCA_036784945.1 Monocelis spectator | reverse complement strand
AGCACGTTATATCTGGTGTTGACCTTCTCCCTGAACCCCTTTCTATTCTTGTTGGTTCCCCATCATTCAGCACATGCATGTTATTGATCTCAATCCAGTCTTCTACCATATCTCCTCTGTTGTCCTTCGGCGTCACATTCTCCCACATCTCATTATGTGCGTTCCAGTCTCCAACTACTATCCAGTTTCCTTCCTTCCCTGCGTCGCCTGGGATCTTCATTAGCTCCTCTCTCTTCACCTTACAGCTTGTCTCCGGTGGGATGTATACGTTAATCAGGTTGATTGTTTCCTCTTTGCTGCACCATATTTGGATTTTTTGCATCTCGACTCCTTCTGTCTCCTGTGTCTTCCTCCATTGATATGCCAATCCCTCTCTCACCAGTACGCACACTCCGCCTCCTCTAGCCCATCTCTTTTCTCCTTTTCTACTTCTGTCTTTTCTAACCATTTCATACCCTTCCACTCTCACATTCACGTCTTCCTGCCTCAGCTTTGTTTCCTGGATCGCCGCTATGTCAACCTCCTCCTCCTTCAGCAACTCTGTCAGCTCCCCGATCTTCGCCATGATGTGGTCACAGTTCCACTGCATAATCGTGATCTTCCCTTTCCTCTCTTTTTGTGCACCCTTGTATCTGGTGTCCTCCCTTTCCACTTCTCTTCCTCCTTCCCTTCTCCTCTCTCTCTGTTGGTCCATACATAGTTGGCATTTCCATCCTTGGGTCTTGAGTCTTTCTCTTTGCTCCCTACTCGCGCTGTTAGTACATTTCAGATGAACGATTCGGCTGCACTCGCGGCATTTGATTCCATGTCCTGCTCTTCTCATCTTATAGCATTCGTCACACTTGCCAGCTTCGATCTTTCCTTTACTTTCCTCTGTCTTTGCCCCTGCACTGATTGACCCTTCTTGCTTACAGTTTGTGCACGTCCATTCTTCACCTCTTTCCCTCGTCCATCTTTTCATACCGGTGCACTGTTTGTGGAATGGGTGTTTACATTCTTTACACATTGCGCATTCCATATTCTTCCTTATTTTCTTCTCACACTTTCTACACTCTCTTTTTTCCTCCTTCTCGTCTGTCTTGTTCTCTCCCCCTTTTTCTAACTCCGTTTCCTCTGTGGCTTCAGGTATACAGCACCTCCCTGTCCATTCCTCTCCCGTTCCTTCTGTCTCTCGTCCGTAGAATTCTCCTCTGCCCAGTCCACTGCACTTCAGGTGGCATTTCTTCCCACATCCCTTACACCTAGGGCCTCTCCCTGTACATTTTTTCTTGCATCTTCCACACTCCTCCGTCCCCGGTCCCGGGTTCTTTTCCACATCGCCGGCTCTCAGAATTAATCGCCAAGTGTACTTTGCCGGACAGTACCCTTGGCATTCAGAAAACCCGCCTCTTTGCTTGGATTTGTCCAATGTAGCGTCTCCCTTCGCACCCATAACGGGTCTCGCCCCACACCACAGGAAGGTGGGAGACAGTAGGGCTGCTGCTGTTGTTACCAATACGAACTAAACAATCTAAAGTGGTTTTTTTTACAATATATATTGTGTCTTCAATAAAACATATGATGATTTCAATACATTTCAGGGTGGCGATACAACAATATTAGGGATACAGGCCTTGGCAACACTCTGTATATTTATGTGGGCAGCTTGTGTATCTTTGGTGATTC
The DNA here is from genome assembly GCA_036784945.1 of Monocelis spectator. Classification (NCBI taxonomy): domain Eukaryota; kingdom Metazoa; phylum Platyhelminthes; order Proseriata; family Monocelididae; genus Monocelis; species Monocelis spectator. Next base: position 11,404 of record JAYMFX010101773.1, on the reverse strand, counting down.
TCCTATTCATTAATTTGACTATCGGCCTCCGTATATCTCCAGAAGAGGAAGAATTGGGATGTGATCTGGTGGAGCACGATATTGGTGACTTCTTCTTCGATAAGTACACTCGAACACTCGCTTTCTCCAATTCCATTGCTGAATCTCTCGAAGCTGTTGCCCAATCAAGCCTTCAAACAACCTCAGCTATAGCGAATTATCAAATAGACCACAACCGAGTAATGAATAGAAATTCAATCAATCAAAACAGAATTGAAAACGAGGAGGAGAAAAAATATTCATTTGGATGCTTACCTGTTTGTTTCAAATGCTTGGAGAATTTACGAAAGAAAGATGACGATGAAAGCGAACCGAGACCATTAAGAATTAGCAATGTCAGAAACTCGAATAGTCGGATCAGTGTAAAACATGTTAATGGTGGTCGTCTTTCCAATGGTTTGATTTCTACTTCAGACATAGGGAACCCCGCTAATCAGCATTTGCGCAATATAAGAGGTACTAATGGTGGTAGTCTGACTTTAGGGGTGCGGCATCGCAGAAAGAGCAGCATTGTTTTACAGGTGCAGCTGAACAACAACTTGCCTCAAATACCTCCCACTACTATACCGGAAAGCCCGGAGATTAAGAGTACGGGATCAATCCAAAGTTTACAGAATTCCCAGAATGCATTCAAAAATTACACATTTTCTGTTGAATTGCCTGCTCAAAACAATCACTCACACCGATTTGATAACAACAATGCAGCAGATTTAGCTCGAAATGATTTAAGAAAATTAACCAAAAACCTTCAATCATCGTCTAGTGAAACTATTGTTGAGCATCTGTGAGTTAAGGAATACCTATAATTCAATACCTATACTGAACAATTGGATATTGACTGTTTTGATCAATCGCACGATATTTTTGATAAATAGAAATTGCAGTTTTTATCATGCGTTGAATCAAACATGATAAATTAATTCATTGCTTTTGATTGATGTCATTTAATTATACATTTTCATGACACGTACATCTTCATCTGTGACTGAAAATACACAGAGCATTTTGCACTTTTGCTTAAATAATTTATTCAGATAGATTTAGATGAATAATATGTATAATGAAACATTTTCTCATCTTGCTTTTAATCTCAATTATGCATTATCTTATGAAACCATCACAAAGAGTGTTCATTTATCTTTTGTATTATTGACACAACATGCCTCATATTCAACTAACCATCAACATTATTTTGTATGTAATTTGCACACATAAATTTCATCTAATGATTATAAAAATCCGTTTCATTTTCAAAACATTCTTATCATTTAAGTTATCAATACATTTATAAAGATCATTAGGTACATAATATGTAAATAAAATGTTCACAAATATTTCATTAACACATGCCGATATATTTAGAAGAGATTTTAGAAGGAATAGTCTATAGAAACTCGTTTTGTAATAATCTGGGTATTTTTTGTAAATTTGCCATCGGTTTAAAGTTTTTCGTGTGGAACTACAAAATCAATGTAAAAAAAAACACTAAAAAATAGCATAATGATTTAAAGACTGTTGCTCTGTAAAACAATCATGAGCAAAGAGAAGAGAAAATATTAAACAGTTAACATTAAACAGAGCGAGAAAAAACTATATGGTAATGATCGTGTCTAGACAAAGCTGTATGAATGAACATGAAACGAGTGTCTGCAATACTCTAAACTTTACCAACTGCATAACCAATAATCCAATTGTCAATCAATATGACCAACATGCTAAAATTTTGTCGAGTACATGGAATGGACAAGAAACACCTACACCATGCATTTAAGTCAATCATCCTGTCAAAAAAATAGCCTCACTTGGACTTCGGATTCATTCACAGAAATTAATGTATCTTTAAAAACAATAAACTGATCGCCTAATGACTTCATCCCTTCCTACCAAAAAACACAAATATTCTCTAAGCAACCCTTACTGTATGACAAGAGCAGCTCTACAAACATTTGACCTACCTACATGTCAAATGTTTAATCATGACTATTTTCTTGAAAATGGAAAAGTCGAGTGTTTAATAAATTTCTAAGTCTAGAAATAGAGCTTTTCCAATGAAGAAGGAACATAGTTTGTTTTATGCATCCCATCCATAGAACTCGGAATGTCGGCGCAAAAGCGGGGCCTGGTACTGATATATCTATGATCCAACCCTAACCACTTTATTTCTATGGAAATATTAGCATAATTATACGCTACCAAACGCCACTTTCTCGTGTTAAATGTCTATGAGTCAGTTTTCAAGAACTTTTCTCCTGACAAGTTTATGGTTAATATTTCTAAATTATCCAAATGAATTGAAAACTTGTACAGATTAAAAGTAAAAAATAATACTTTTCCGTACAATTTTTATGGATATATAGGTGGACTTTCGCTAAACGCTATTAGTGGAAACTTAACACCCTTAATGTACTATACACATAGAAATCTGATTTTTTGTGTGCTTGCAATAAAACAAAAAATGTCTGATATCTATGACTATACATGACTGATTTACTAATTATCTAATTTCTTATATTCATCTGATGCCCGAAAAAATTGATGAATCCAAAAATAAGAACATAATTATAAAGCATTTTAGAACTCTTAGATTTCTTCTTGAATATACAATGAATATTTTCACCTTTGACTTTTAACAAAATTCTATTTGATTAAGGAGATTAATAAATAAAGGAAAAGATATACCTATTGTTCAAAACACAAAAGCACTATTTCATTAAAATTTAGTTCGTAAATTTTGATTCTATAAAAATCAATAGTGCTAATTAAACTATTTCATGATTCTATTCAATTCTTGGACTGCATATTGATTAGTATAAATATAAGCTTTTATCTATGAGATTTTCCAAATGTTTCATTGTGTCAGAATGAGTAGTCTCTAGTTACATACATATGTGTATACTTTTAAGCAATTCAATTCAGAATAAATATGAAAAGAGAATTCCTTAGTGTTTAGGAATTTAGAAAAATTGTTAACTCCTAAAAAATGATTAATTTGTAGTGAAATAGATTTTTAACTAAAATATAGAATTGACCATGAAAATAGAAATTTAGGTACTGTCTATAGGATAAATTTTTAATGCCAGAAGAACAAGTCAATGATTTAATTTATTGGATGACCAGCAATACATTTCAATTCATATGACCAAGATTTAAAACTCTAAATTTATTACCTACAGACATCCTCCCTTAAAATCAAAAGAACCTTATTTATAATCTATGAATAATACAATCATTATTTTCAAATAGAATAATAGATTTTCAAAGTTTAGCAATTTAGTTTAGTTATCGATTTTCATCAAACAATTATAAAATGTATTTTCCCTTATAAAAAGATACATCATTATAAGTAGTATATTACCTTTTATAATTATAAGGTGTATTTCAATTTTAGAAATAAATGGTACTATGTAATATCAAAACTATGTATATAATTGGTACTATAAGATTGTACCAATGTATAAGGGAAAATACATCATCGGATGGTGTAAAATAAAATTCCTAATTATAGTAATTGTTTACATCATTCAAAGTAAATAAATTAAATATCTGGCGGCCAAATTTGATTCCAATGTTTCACAATGAAGAATTGAGAGTGGAGACAAAATCTGGTATTGATTTCTAAGAACCAGTTGACATAAAGCAACTTCACGAGAGTAACATTCTCCTCCACATTCCGCCGCCGGATAGTCTGGCTTCAAGAATGCTGAATTTTCGTTTGCAAATACTTTGTCCCAAAAAAATTGACCTAGTAGACAATTCAGATCAATTTTCTACCGAAATCGACAAGAGTAGACCTCTAATATTAACTGAGAAACCCCCGGATAGTACTTCGTCAATTTGAATGCTAACACTCTTCAAATTTTAACACAATCACTTCAAGTAATTCAAAATGTCCTAGAAAAAAATCAGAACGATCGCTTTATAGGAAGATACTTTAAAATGAAACAGATGATCAATCACATGATTGAATCTTTCTCATATCAGAAATTTGATAAAAATTTACAGATTTAGGTATTTTGGTGCACGAACTTTTGTTGATTTAAATTTAGTTCGTCAATCTGCTCAGAAAAAGTGGATCCCAGAATAGCCACCAGCTTATCAGCTGACACCCATGATTTGACGAATTCTTTCCTCTTTTGCTTAAATGCTTCTTCAACTATTGCATTTTGAACAACATTATTTTAGCTTCTTTAAAAAGATATAGGTACCTTTTGTATGGACTGATGCCCTGAGATTAGTCCTTTGTTCAGTTGTTGGAGTTCAGTTTGTGAACGAATTTAGACCAATGAAAAACTCAGTTCTTGCGAAGTCTGGTTGTGAACGAATTTTTCCAGAGTTTCTTTTCGCATTCAAGTAGAGTTTAACGGAGACTTTTAATCTTCTTTCTGCGAGGCTTTCAAAAGTCTAGCAAGTACAGTCATCTAACACCTAAAACACGCCATTAATTAATGGCGTGTTTTAGGTGTTCCGGGAGATTTCAAAGAGAGGATTTCCATATTCGAGAATCGAATTAATTACATATAGGCATACACCAGTTCGAGGGTTTATAAATACGACGTACAAAGCAAAAAAATGAGCCCCTGTGGTACGACGCTTCAAAGTAACTTAAGTTACTTCAAGAGGACCCAGGGAGCTACGTCCAGGAAATTCTTATGCAAACAGATTAACAATTGTTTTATGAAAACAATTAAGGCATGCTGTGGTCGAACTGCGTTAGAACGGGAAAATCATCCAACGCGTTCAAGATATTTTATCGAAGACAATCCGCTAGAAATTTCATGATAAGATAAGGGGATACGTTCTAGGAAAAAATGGATTAAATTTAACTATTTAAAAGAAAAAAGTGGGTGATATTGATGACTGCGTGGTGAAGAAATATGAGAATGTTTCAGCGTTAAAAGTAAAATAAAATAATTTGTTGGCAGATAGAATTTTATTTTAAAATTCAAATTTAAATTTAAATCCAAATCATGCCCATTATAATATGCCAATAAGAACATTATGACAATTTTAATAATACAGAAAATGTGTCAATAAATATAGAATTTCGAGAAAAATAATAAAAATAGTAATGAAGAATATAAATGAATAGGTATGATATATGATAGGTATATGATAATATCTGAATAAAAATAAGTAAGCTGTAGGTAGATGTGCATAGAAAAGTGCAAAATCCAATCTACAGAGTTAAATATAGAATGTCCTCAAACTTAATCCGAACAAGCGGGTTTGGGGTAAGATTCAAAATTCAATATAATAAAGTTCAGTACAAATCAAAGTTCTTTTCAAACAAAAATATCAATAAAAATTATCAAATTCACTCTGGTCAAACTTATTTTTACAAGCTATATGGACTTGTAAATGGTAGATTTTATTACAAAGAAATCGGTCTTGAGTTGACCTATACTAAGCATAAAACGTTTCTATATAATTAATCAAGCAACGTACACGGGATCTCTCTAATGAATCCAACCAATATCGATTATCTATCGGACTTATTATTATTCTCTTAACCGAAGGGATGTTTTACGATGTTTATTTTTTACTTTTTTGAGCGATCTGATTGGACGAAGAGAATGCAATTTAACACTTGTTTAAATGTGTAATTTATAAAAAAAAACAGTCGAAAAATTTTGTATTGTCCAATTAGATCGCTCAAAAAAAGTAAAAAACAAACATCGTAAAAATTTCAATTTGGTTTACGAAAATACCGGTAAACCTAAAAGTTCCTTATCAGTAAAAGTAATAAAGTGAACCATCGCGCGGGCACTGTGACCCCCCTCCCCCACGAAAATATTTAGGGATTTTTTATATGGGAAATACAGGATGTTTTTACTATTATTTAAAGATATTTAAAGATTTAAATAATTATTATAAAATGAGTTATTTTATTTTATTTAACTTGTCTAAGCATTAGCAACTCTGTCTTTCGCAGCATGAACCACTCTTGTTGCCAGACTGCGTATCCTATCAGCGTCAGTTTTTGTGTAGCAGTCGTGTGGAATACTGCCCGCGTGCTGATCCGGATATCGAAATGATACACTCGATCCAATCGATTCAATCTCCCGACACAAAACTCTTAAATTATAGAGAAATCTATGTAAATATTTATTGTTTGTTTCCATGATTTGACAGGGTTTTACAAAATCTATTTATTCCAATCTCATTAAATATTAAAGTATTTGGAACAGTTATTAAAATAAAATAAAAAGGCCACCTACTTAACATCATCGTTGTTCCAACAAAGGTTACAGAGATTATGATCCGAGAATTTTTCACCAGTAGTAGCCAACTGCACTGCTTTTAGAGCTTTCTCTACAGCCTATAAATTAATATCTCAAAGAATTTAGATATTCAACCGGTTCAACGGTTCAATCATCTTTCCAATTTTCGAAAATAAAAAAGTCAACATAATTCATTTTACCATGCAAAAAACTAATTTTGATCTTATTGGTGATTACGCGTTCTAACCATTCGACCAGGGTTCTAACTATTTGAGTAATTCTAGCAGTGTTTAGTGATTAGTTCAACAGTTTTGTTAGTGTCTGATTTAGCATCCACTTGAATAAGCACGCTATATAAGAAGGCTTTCAAATTGTCATTCTTTTGTAGAGAGCGCTGGCCAAATGGTTAGACCACCAATCCAGGGGTCGAGAGTTCAAATCCCGCCCGTCTAAGTACTCTCGGGAGTGAAATATTGTATAGCGCTGTATAGAGATTACACTATTTTATGAAAAATAGTATGATTTATACAATCCATATTAATTTGTTCCTTATTGTTTTGGGAAGTTTATGAAGAGACTTAAATATATCTTCCTTGACTGACGAAGAAAATGTAGAAGAGATTATGAAAATATGTAAAATGAAAATTACCTGATGACACTTCAAACCAACCCACTCGTATCCCTTTGGAAGATTAGGTTGATCATCATTACCAGCTACTTCTAAATCTGCCATGGCTTGTTTGAGCCATCTTTTAGCTGCGATCGGTTGGGGATTGTTACTACCAGAATGTTTGCCCTTATTAAACATATTGAAATAATTGTTGACCAAATGTGTAGGGTCGTCCTCTTGATTCTGGAGATTTTGGACTATTGTTAGAATGAACTGATACATTTTAGTACAGCGGACGATATCATTGGGATTTCTATCAGGATGCCATTGAAGAAGAAGTCTTTTAATCAGCTGTCGAAATAAATTGGAAGATAATTTGCTACTATTTGTCAGAAGTTGCTTTATTTCCGTTTTCTTTAATTCAATGTCATAATCTTGAACTTTTTGATCCAAGTTAAGATTACATGATGTCTCGTTAGCTAATGGTATCCTTTTCAATTTATATAAATAAAGAGAATTAACATTGATTTCTTTTCCATCACCGAGATAGATGTTTAGCGATTTTACAAATGAAGCATCAGAAGAAGGTTCAAATATTTCTAAACACTTTGCAAAAATGAACTCAGAATCGGCATTCTGATCACTGGCATCGATACTTTCATAGGCGACGAACTCGCCCTTCTTTAATACGACAAGATAATCTTGAATCATCAGATCGTACATATCTAAACGAATATAATCACCAATTGAAAATAATGGCTTCATTTGAAGGAACTTTTCAGGCAGTTGTTTGATTTTCTTTTCGTCGAGTAATTTGTCAACACTATCGGATTTCAACAGCATGTACATGAACATTGTGTCCAAATCTAGACCAATTAATTTCAACAAGCAGACAATGACTCCGTCACAGAAAATCAATTCATCAGAGGGAGCAGAATTCAGAAAAAGAATCCAATTCTCGTCACCACGATCTAAAAAGACATTTTTCGAGGTCTCACTTCCTTCAACCGGATTGCCCCTAAACTGTATTACAGTTGACAATTCAGATACAACCACGATTTCAAGGTGACTCAATGAAGTCATTATCTGGTCAATGGTTATCTGCTCAATATCGTCAATATGATGAAACGCCAGTCTCAAAACACCATAGATAAAGTCAAAGTCGTTTATTTTGCACAGAATCTCTTTGCATATGGATTGAGCAGAGTCTAATTTCGGTAGTACGGTTTTCTTATTAATCCTTTCGGAAACAACATCTGTTAAAGGTTTTCTGTTGTTGGGAAGTTTTTCGATGAATTCTTTAACTTTATGCTCTGTAACAGTCATTGAATCAAGCAAAGGATTTTCTATCTGCGTCGCTCTGGATCTCAAAGTAAAGTCAACATGTATAAGATTTTCAGATAGATGAAGCTTTTTATCACATCCGGGAAGGTAGATAGGTTGATCCGATGGTATTGTTGCAGTCTTAGATGAACATTTAATCAAGTCTGAGAATGCTTTTTCTATTTGACATGAAGAGAATTCTATACCAGAGCTGAATTCTTTTTTGAAATTGTTTAATACTTCTATATAAGAAGATAATGATGGCGTTTTCTGAGCTCCAATAGTCAAAAAGAAACTTTCAAATGGTCCAAATGCCAGTGGTAATCGACATAAATATGGCTTGATTTCATCCTCCGCGAGTAATTCTTGTGTTATGGTGTGACACGGTTTAATCAAAGTTTTTTCATCTTCTAATGGAATAATTTTGTTCATTTTCAAGATTTCAAGCTGTTTAGAATGAGATGCAAGATCTTTAATCGCAGACAAATGCTTAAAAATGGGTTGTATATGCTCCATTAATGGTATGTAATTTCCTTCATCCCAATTATCACACAGACAGAGAAGATGCTGACAAATGGTCTCCAAATCAGGCTCAGTAATTACACCAAGGTTAACCAGAAGATCATTTACTGTATTATTTTTATTCCACTTAGAAGGGTGAATATCTTTTGGTAAAACATACTTTTGAGTCCAAATCAATTGAAATTTGTCCTCAAATGTTGCATCAAAGAAGGAGATATAAGGGGTGTTTGGCTTAACCTTACTATAATTGCAGGAGAGTACAAAACTATCATCGTCACGAATGTATGCTGGTAAAAAGGGGATAGTTTTCAATGTGTTTAGAAATTCGGTACTTGTTGACTCTTGACAATAGAAAACCTTTAACAATTCGATTGACTTTTCTCTTATAGTTTCGTCATCGGGATCTATTTGTGCAGATTCGGCAATTTTGGTGGCCAGTTCTACAATCTTATCATCATCGACTTTAGTAATAAGGTTTAGAGCGCAAAAGAAATCAATCCATTCTGAGCCATATGTTTTCGGTAAAAGCCTCTCAGGATACATGGATTTGAATACAGGAATTTCTGGATTGTAAAAGTAATCAACAGTATGCTTACTGTCGCTGATGATTTCATCTTTGATAAAAGCCAATTGTTTCAATTTTGAAATCAATTCATCTGTTTTCCGTATTAACTTCCATTGATATGTATTTCTGAACAAATCTCTTAGATATATCAAATGCTGGTGTTGAGCATCGTCAGATATGGAATGAAATCTGGGGAAAATGATTTGCAAATACATATCAGCCAGTTCGATTGGTTGACAAGCGACAAATTTGTAGAGGTTTTGCAATTTTTGTGTAGGATGTCTGAGAAGAACAACAGTTTCGGTACCAGTATCATCAGTGGGTGAAATCCAATTATCTAGACCTATGGTTGGTATAGACATGCGATTATCAAACAAATAGAATCTCTGCTTTATGTGATTAAGAGAGAGAACATTCCTACAAACATCAACAAACATGGGAATGTTTAGAACAGTGTTTAGATCGGCTGGTTGGAAAGTTTTCATGCATAATACATCATTAAGAGATTCCGCTTCTCTGATAAATTCTTGGTGAAAATGCTCCACGGTCATACCGAAAGCAGACCATATGTTACGCAGTTTTTCACTGGTAGCTTCTGCAAGACATTTTTGAAATGTTTGACTAATTAAGATCTTGTTCTTTTTATTGAAGAATTTAATGCATGACAGCTGGTTTTCACATATTCCAGTAACCAAACTATCCAAAGACGATGTCTGAAGTGGCGAGTTAGTGAGATATGCAGATATAATGGCACGACAGATTTTCTCATAGTCATGCGATTCTTGCATCACTCCAGCCAGTTTATCTTCTGGCAAAATATTTAAAGCGTTGAAGACATGCTCAGAGTTTGAAGCAGAACCAAGGGATTTCTCAAATAATTGGCAAGCTTTTCCTTCTTTTTTAAAAACTTTCTCACCTTCAATGACAAACATCTTCATCAATGGCTGGAAGTTCGGCTGGTAAATCTTAAGTTTGTTTAGATAGCTAAATAGGCGATTATTATGTGAACGGTAAGTATTATTTGATAGATCTATCACACTACATGAATGCTTAATTGGAATTAGAAACCACTCTTTGTCATCTTGTACGGGTAGCAAATGCCATTCATTCAGAGGTTCAAGATACTTGCAAACATTTTCATTTGAGCTCATGTCTGACGATAAAAATTTCCACATATTGCGCAACCAGGAACCACCAACTACATTTGATAGATGTTTGTATCTAACTTTAAGTTCAGGGCCTGAAAAATCTTTTTTAGGGAGTTCACATTCCAATAAATTAGCAAAGTCTTTCACAGTGAATTTAATGATATTTAGATTCAGAATTGGAGTATGAATATCCAAAACAAATCTATGTAGAAAACGATGTGGACAGTGTGATATCAGGTAAAAGAATTTACTGGAGAAAATCTTTTTGTGAGAATCAAAACGGCGAATAAAAGAATCTGCTGTAATTAACAAAGGACATGTTTGGAGAAGGTACTGAAATTTCTCAGCAAACTCTCTTTTCTCTTGTTCTCCCCCTGTGAGTTGATCGGTCAAACTATTGACAACATAATAAAAAATTAGACGGAACATTTCCTTATTTAGAAATGGAGTATTGTGTATTTCTTTTGGAAATACAGCAATAGTGCTGGTCTTCAATTGGCAAACAACAGATTCTGGCGAAACGGTATCTAGTGGAGCCGTAAAATTCTGAAAATTATCAAGAACCTTTGCCGGTGTATCAACCACAATCATTCCCCAACGTTGTAATGTTTTAATCAAATTATTTTGATCTCTATCTTGACATTCATCACAACCAAACTCAAATTTGTGGAAATATGTTTTAGCCTGGGGATCTGAAGAAAAGGCAGGGTGCCAAGAAGTTGATGTCGTCTTCTCCATTTCTCTTATCATTGGGAAGAAGTCATAGTTAGAGGAATGAATGTAAGCGTAGAATTCTTTAGTCAAGTAAGTCAAATACACGTCATTACCATGCTCATTGGAGGCGCCCATATTCTGAGGGAAGAGACTGTAATACCAATCTTGATACATAAGTAGAGCATTGATGTCCTTCAAGGGAGAAAACTTTCTCCTTATGAATAAAATTAATGACGCATAGGCAGGTACTATAGCCGATTTG
>JAYMFX010101551.1:0-13076 GCA_036784945.1 Monocelis spectator | reverse complement strand
AGAAATTTCATGGCAAACAGCTGCACCACTAATTCGACACTCTCTCTTTTTATACATCCGATAAAAATATGGTAACCTTTTTGGGGGTCATCTTTTAATAAACATAAACATGTCTTATAAAACAAATCAGAAAGAAGTTTCATGGGAAGTTAAATTGACGAAGTACCGGGTGTCTCTCAATTAATAATGGATCAATACTCTATCAATATTATAATATAGTCTTTATAGCGATCGGCCTTAATTAGTAATAGAATTTCGAATTAAATGAAAACGAGCCGATAGTGTTTAACTCAGATTTTGAGATTTGCGTCATTGGAACTGCATATAATATATAATATCGTATAATGATTAATTATTTAAATACAAAATTTTATTTGCAATAATTTCAAAATCATTTGTACAATAGAAAAGGAAAAATCAACAATAATAACTCTATAGGTCAGTCGCATATAGTATAAGAATATCATCTATTTACACAAAATCTATCATATTAATATGAAGGAAAACATTCATCAAATTAAATCATCGGAAAAATCACAAATATCAGCTTCAGTAGTGGTACATATATATAATTATTTATTTTTAAACAATCCATTTTTAATTGTTTCTGAGAGATTTCTACATATTGCTGTATACAGACAAAGTAAACCAGAATTAACACAGAAAGATAATTTGTTACCCTAAATCGACAATCAATAAAGTTATGAAATCGGTGCAATGATAACTAAAAATTGTGCGATATTGTGCAAACATTTGGATGCATAATGCCTTTTGGTACAGTAGTGTATATTAATCTGTATATTGGGCAACAAATATCTATCGATTTTCTTCCTTTTTAACTTTTATAGGATCAAAATCGAATGTGGTTGTTGTGTTAAAAAATAAAACCCCAAAAAACTTAAACGAAATTTTATCGTCCACAGTTTCGAGTTTGGAAAAAATGATATGAACTAACCATAGATATCGCATTTCTATTGACACAGGGAGATAACTAATTGCGCTAACTGAAATCAGCATCAGATGCTAATGAGCCAATGAAATCAAAGCCTATATAAACGCATGGATATCAATTCAAACACAAAAATCAATTTTCAAAATTTACAGATAATACGCATGAAAACTCCCATAGACTTTGTATAGAACACCCTTAGAAACTCCTCATACCGGTAATTGTAGGGTTGTTAAGGGTGTGCTTTTTTCCATAGAATTTGCACCGGAAGCTCTATTGCTTTTAAATTTGGATTATGTAAGGTTAGAGGACTTTTAAAACTTTTTACTGACTCGTGATCATGCGGAGATTCGATCGATTGGAAATCTCACTCGGGATCAGCCAATGAGAACGTAGATATTTATTTCAAACTTACTTGGAATTCCTAGCATAGCTATATATAGTAATAAATATTATACATAAACTACAGATTATTATAATACAATAAAGTAAAGATCAAAGTAATTATATCGACTACCTACATGTATAATGAGTGAGTACCTACCTATATGAGTGAGAATGCTATCGAGTTTTAATTCCAGAATAATTTCAGAGAATAGAGAGCCTCTGGCTTACGACAACATATCAATCTAATTAAGCGTCAATGCTATCGAGTGCTACTCCCAAAATGAAATCCTTAATTGAAGCATTTCGTTCTTATCAATGCCGAATTTATTAATTAATACACGGCCGCCTTATCAGGGAGATGGGAAGAAAGGATCAAAATCAATAAAATTTAACCATTATTGCCAACTTTTTTATATTTCGATTCATAGAGAATAGTAGTAGTAGGCAATTCATTATAAATAATGATATAATCAATATGGGAAATATGTTTTTAAAGTTAGTGTTGAGATATTTATGAATTTAGGATATATAAATTAGACAACTAACAACTTAAAATATTCATTAGAAGTTTAATTATATCATTCATTTGATAATTTTGAACAGTTTGTTTAGATATCTAAAGTCTTATAGAACACTTTGAGAGCCTCCTTTTTTGTTAACAAACTTATCTGTCCTTTCATTTGCCGCTTCAAGTTGATATGGATTAAGTTTGGTTTTTTTTATATATAGGATATACTTGAATTCGAATTAATCAAAATGAAATATTCTTTTTCATGCAATAGAGGCTTTTAATCTCCCATTTCTAAAGATATTTCTAATACGCTACAGTATAGTCTTGACCATATATGAACAGACATAGCAAACAATTACGTAAATTACCTTATACTCATCTGTAAAGGATTACTGAATTACTCTGATTCACTCTGTGGTGTAAATAATATAGATTGTAAATTATCATCAGTTTTGGTAAAGATTTTAGAAATCCTTTAGGCTGTTTCAACTGAAAACATTACACGTAATATGAATTGTACATATTTTTGACTTCCTCAACATATTCAAAGCTAGACATACATCTATATATCTATCTTATTTATGTATATGTATATGCATTGAGAAAGAAATTGCTGTGTCGTTTCGAGAGATTACGATATTGCCTATGGGTATAGCTATAAGCCTATACACACGCCATCCTCCAATAATCATAAATAATAAATGACTCGAATGCACAAAATTGATTTGCGCGTCATTTGGAAGTTTCATTTCAGTTAAACAACAATTTCTTTGACTGCTCAATTTTCTCTCGGTATTGTTATTGAATATAGTGAATGATGAACGGGGCTATAATTTCATATTGCTCAACTTTATTTATGAGTTTGTATTTACCGTGAAATATAAACAATAATTATTAAATTATTAAGAATGTCAATAAAAAAATAGAATAGTCCACAATTCTTTATTGAGAATTTTTTTAAATTTAGTCTATATTGTTTTCCTTTGTGATTAAATCATGAAAACATTTTTTTAAATTTTGGAAAAGATTTTGTTTTAATAGGTACGCCAACTAATTGATTTTGTTCTTTCAAATTCAAAATCTAATCCAATATGAATGAAAATTATGCATTTGTCACTATAATATGAACATTCCTTGATTGAACTGTGTTAGGTTGATATTTGTCTTCATGATATAGACTATTGATGGTTGTGATTCATGACCACACAATAATCTCTTAAGATCAAGACAGTTTTATTTAAAGAATCTTGTTAAGTTTATATAATTTTGTAAATTATTGAAAAGTTAATGTAAAAATGGATTAGTTTTTCTTAATTTTAAATTTCTATATTCAATCATATTAGAATTTATTAATAGCTTTGAGATTGATTTTGAATATTTGTTTATCTATTTAGAACTTATCTGTCCTTAAAATTGCAGTTAGACAGTGGTTTTTAATCTTCTCTTCTCACTGATACTGTAATTCCAGTTTATCAAATTAGTCTTAGTTCTAAACATTTAAACATCATTTAGTTCTAAATATTTAAACATCATTTAGTTCTAAATATTTAAACATCATTTAGTTCTAAATATTTAAACAACATTTAGTTCTAAACATGTAAACATCATTTAGTTCTAAACATGTAAAATATAATGACTAGAACTTTGGAAATTTGACAAAGATTCATTTAATTGTATCTTATGGATTAGATTATTATATATTTTTATACTTTATAATTTGTCTGTAAAATGCATTAAAACATCATAGGTATACATTGTTAAACAATTAGTTAATTATAGTGAAATTTAATTCGTATTTATGAATAATTATTTTAACTATATCCGCTGTAATTATACACCCAATAGATTTTATCGCTTCAGAAAATCAATATAATATACCTAAAAGTTAAATTTCATTGATTAATCATTTATATTTATTCTTCTTTTCACAGTACAATATTTAAAATTTGAATCTATGGTTTTATTATAGAGTATCACTCATTATGGTGAGACAAAAGATTAAGCGTGCGATGCTTCGATATCGAATATATTGAGCTGGGAGTCATTACAGTCCCATAAGGTATTAGCCTGTATAGTTTAGGATAATAAAAGTGGGAGAATTATTTGTGCGTGCTTCCGTAGATGAATCTGTAGATATTATTGAAGATCATTCGGTATGGGAAAAGCTATGACACTCTCATGAGAAGGAGGAAAATAATTTGATTAGATGAGATTACAGTCGATACCTAATTCATCCGGGGAGTCGTTTCCAAGTCAGACATGCGAAGCCGCGCTTTATCTCGCATATAAGGCAAAACAAGCTCATCTTCAACATTGATGAGGATGATGAGGATGAGGATGATTCGCTTCCAACATACCTAACTGTCAGACTACACAGGGAAACAACAAGTGTGAGTGAGGGACTTGTTGAGTCGTTGAGTGAGGAAACATTTTGAAAGAGAACTGTGAGCACATGAGCGTCGCCGCCACCTTCTCCCATAAACATGATGGAAGAGCAACTACCTACAACTCTACAGATCACCATCATCAATGTTTCTTAAAATACAGACAATAAACTGCAAACAACTATTTTTCAAACTATTTGCATAGTATGTATGTCGTATAGTTTTCAAGTTGAAGAACATATGAAGCGATGTACATATGTATGTATTAAACTGTAATTGTTAAAGGGAAGTCATGTTGGCGCAAGACATCTTTCAAATCAATGCGACGATGCTTATGATTGAAGACTGTATAGCTTCTATACATGGGTGCCTCATTTACGTAGGTATATCTAAATTTCAGAGCAGCCAGCTATCCATATTCAATGCAATACGCCTTGAAACAGATTTATAGCTATATTATAAATGAGCTCATAAATTAATCAATTACAGTCGTCTTTAAATCCAATAATTATACATCAGATAAGATAATTTGAAACATACTAGAAAAGAAAAGAAAAGAAAATGTTGAGTAAAAAAGGAGGATATTTAGGATCGCTATATGTTTAAAAGTACAATGAAGTATACCTATATGAATTTTGAATTTTTTATCTTCACAAGAACCAAATAAATATATTTTGAGATTTCTCGTCAGAAAAGTGTCAAGACATTTTTTCTATGTTGATAGGTAGGAAAGTCAACTTTTCTGTACAACTTTTTAATTTATTTGTTTATAATTTAGAGATTTGAGTTTGGAAGCGAATATGCTAAGATTTCCATAGAAAAAAGTGGTTAGGATTGGATGCAAAAAACTGAGTTCCTTCATTGGAAACGCTCTATATTTTAAGACTTTTCCAATTTTAGGAAAATAGTCATTAAACAACAAACAATTTCTATGATTTGATTGATTCCATTTCATCCATATACATTTATACCACGTCTATACACATATCAGTATACTAATGATAATATTAATCACAAATAAGTATCACATCGTATATTGATTAAGAATTGATATCGTGCACCGGTTTCACAAAGAAAAATATTCTTTATTAAAAGGATTCGTTCTTTCAATTTGAGTTATTTTTTATATCTTAAGCCAACTATATTTGATAAAATGGAATTTTTAAAGAACTTATTTATATAATCAAATCTACTTTCCTGACTGTTTTTCACCTCTTTTTAGGGTACTATTTGCTGTGGTTTTAACCTGACAGTTAAATGGCTGAAGACAAAATACTTTGTCTTGAGGATGAAGAAGAAAGTCAGAGGGAGGATTTGTAATCACATAGCGTTTCATAGTCATCATCACAGAAGGTTTTGTTCCCAATAGACGGTAAAGACCTATGCACAGAATTCCGTAAACTTTTAGCGCGGTACAGAATAGTTCTCCATATGTGCCACCTGAACCGTATTTGGCTAGAACGGGGTCCACTAGAGATATCTGAGTAACTCGACAACGATCTCGATTTGCTAAACTCTCAGCCGTTGAATAACCACCTCGGATACCGGCTCCTTCAGCAAGGATTTGTTCCAATTCAGGGGTTGCACCTCCTGGAAAGCAAAATGAATATGGGTAGCTTCTCCTTGTCACAATCCCATTGATGCATATTATCAGATTTAATTACAGAAAGTAAAATTGAGTTGAGCTTACCTGTAATGAGAGTCCTTATTAATGTTAGAGCATTTTCATTAAAATAAGCTGTACTCATCAAAGAATCTAGGACACTAATTGCGAATGCTGTTCCACAAGCAAATGGTTGCGTCATAAATAGTTCCGTATCTGGATCATCATCGTCGTCTTGATCCAAAAATTGAACATTATTATCCATTGATAATTCAGTGATGATAGGAATAGATTGACCGTTGGAATGAATCATCAGAGATATGTCTGGTCCGTGTGGATTTTGAGATTGCAATGCGCTCAATAAGGCGTCTTCAACCGCTGGACCGTCATCAAAGCTCATTGCTTTTATATTTAAAGAGCATAGGATGGCCTCTTTGTCAACCAAAGTTGGATCGTCCATATTTATTTGGTTTTTTGAAGATAGAATGACGCACATATCACAAAGGTTAATATTCACAGCTCGCAAGTTCGCCCGATTTAGTGGTGATCCCGAGAGTACGGAAATTTTTGGAAAGTTTAATAACGTCTTCCATTCTCGTCTAATGTAATCAATATTACCAACAAATATGACATATTTCAGATCAGCATAATGAAAGTTACTCGCTCTGAGAGGCATAATGAAATTACGTAAGCCGATTAAGGGACTACTCGGGTCTGCAAATAAACAGACAACTATGTGGTCGGCGAATATAGTCATTGAAGTTTGCTCTCTAGTAAGTAGAGCCTCCTCTAAAATTCTTTCATGACACCAATGAAACATACCCGTGGAATCAAATTGTCTATCGCCTTGTTGTTCACCCCTTCGCGGGCGGACTTGAATCGGGAGAGAATTAGTTGGAGTTATTGGAGAAATTTTATTATTTAACAGAGGTTCTTTCTTTTCTTTTTTGGATCGTGATCGCTTGAGAGTATCTTGACTGGATCCCGCACTACTATTTGATTTTTGCCTCTCTGGAGAATTAGTTTTCTTCTTGGAATCAGTAACGCATTTCGCTACCGCTATGGAACGCTTTCTATGTCCTGATAGTCGCGCCTTGACTCCACAAAGAGCGTCATGAAAATGCGCGCTAGTCTGACAACGACATCTTTTTATCATTCGAATGTCTGCGATATCATTATGACACTTTTTGCAGTAGAAGAATACTTTTTTCACTTCATCTGCTGATTGGGCGATAAAAAATCCTTGCGTACCTTGACTGATGCATACCGATTCTTTTGGATTAATGGCAATACTACTTTCAGAACCGTCGTCACTTTTAGCTTCTATGGCTATCATTAACAGTTGTAATTTTGTGAAACAAATTCTAGCTGCCTCGGGAAAGCTCATATCTTCGAATGCAGGGGATAAATATTCTGTGTACATTTCCATACCGGCGCCTTCTAAGTAAGCATTAAGCCAGGATGGTGAATTTTCATTGCTTTTGAAAGACCTCATTGTGAAAAGATTCGCCAAAAGAGTTGAAAATCCTGGAGAAATGCACGTTTGAGCTAAGAATCCGAGTTTTAGCTCTGCTAAACAAACAGCATCATCGCCCCTTTTCCAATCCCAGCTTGGAATATTTAACAGGTAGGCTTTGTTGTGGTATTGCATCAATTGAATTATCACTTTGATATCGGAGTAGTAGTTCTTGATGGAGATCACTCGCATGATATTTGCCGCATCTTCCGCATCTGGGTCACTGGAATATTTATTTGAGAGAACAAGACATGCATCGGCGCTTTCTAACACAACTCGTTGTAAATCTCTCGCGTTCATTACGCTACCTTGAAAAAACTCGACTTGAGTAAAATGACGCTTAAGAAGTCCTTGTAACTCCAAGTCAGGGACATGCTTATCCAATATTACTATTTGAACATCACAGTCTTCTCGATCTTTGTGTAAAAAGTCCGCCAGAAAGTTTGAGACGGAGTCATAAGTGATGTGACCGCATACAATGATGTGCTGCTTACCATTTTCTTTCTTAAATGTTCCGCCGTATTTATTTCTCGAGCTGAGTATATCTGCAATTTCTGGTACTGAATTGGCAAAAAGGGCTAAACCGGCTAAGATAAATATGGCCATAAAACCTCGGCCAAGATTAGTCTTGCAGGTTATGTCACCGTAGCCCACTGTAGAAATTGTCACGATCATCAGATAAGCGCAAGAGAAATAACTTAAACGTTGATGATTCAAATTACCAGGAGGATCGCCAGAATTCTCCACAAGATGAATTATACCCGCCATTGTCAAGATTAAACTGACAAAAACTGTGACTAGCTGACACAATCTGATGGCGGTGCTTGTCTTCAAAATATTGCAATACTGTAGAACATCACTAAGGCTCATGATTCTCAGTGCTCTGGCAAATCTTAATCCAATCCAGCTTCGATTTAAGTATATACTGACAAAACTAGGCGGGATGGTGAAAATGTCCACAAGAGAATACATTTCAAACCAGAAGGTTAATTTATCCTGAGCGGCCATAAGACGTACGAAGAAATAGATTAGGAAAACAATGTTGAAGGCAAGGTCAACTTGTTGAGTTACATTATCTGCCCACGGGGCGCATGTTTCTATTGGATTGTGAGCTGGTCGAGTGGCATCATAAAGGTAAATGATGAGAGAAGCTAAGCTCAGATTGAATACGAGGACAACTAAAATACGTCCAGTGATAGTTTGACCAGATATAATTTCACCGGCCCAGTCTTTCACCTCGGTGAAATAGCCAACCTGTTCAGTATCATCTTCATCATCTTCGCCTTCTGTAGAAGATTTTACAACACGAGATTGGCGAACTGTTTTACACAGGTAACTAAAACTACGATAAATCAAAACGACGAATAATCCAGATGCCAAAGTCACGAGACTGGATGAAAGAAATATGTACCATTTAGAATTTGGGCAGCGTCCGTATTCGTTTGGTGGGTGAGTAGATGTCACATTAGACATTATGAATTAAATCTGTTTTCAATGTAAGGAACTTTCCATCATCAGTATTAGAAATTATAAACATGTACACTATATAACTACAGTTGTAGCTGCTGGCCTTGCTATAAGAATCACTCTGAGATGAAATAATGGAATTCGAGTTTTATAATGGCAAATGAATCTTCTTCAAAGTATCAATCAACCAATCATCTTATAAAATTCTCAAAATATTCCACCAACAAAATTCGTCGTTCGCTGAATCTGCACACTATACTAACACACTCTGTCGTCAAATAATGGTCAACTTTCAAACCGCAGTTTATCGAACAAAATCAATTACATGGTTGGCTTACTGGCTATGGCTAACACACTGTTGAAATGAATTTCTTATTAGTTATGACAATGTTGAAAATAGTTATTCCTTATCTCACAGCATTACCTACTATTGATAGAAAGTCTCGTATACTCTGGGCGAAAATGATTTCATATTGGTCAATACTGACACAATTCCCTGACTGATGTATTTGTGCGCGTATATTTGTGGCAGATCCAGTGTACACCAAACATACATACATACATACATACATACATACAGTAGCGCGCCTCAGAGAGCCAGTTGTCACTGTGTCTTGCGTGCACGCTCTCTGCACCACCGTGAATTACTTATATACTAATCATATAGCGAATAATGTGCCCCTCAGTGATTGTAAGATTTAGAGCCAGGCAGTCTTCTTCTAAGACAACTTCAAAAGAATGGACACTGAAGGCAGAGAGAGAGAGAGAGAGAAAGAGAGAGAGAGAGAGAGATACGCCTGCCAGATTTTTGAATAAAAAGTCACTTCTATTCAGTGAGTGATAACTGATCCTCGCTTGTCTCAATATCTGGCAAACCGCCTGCTTGATGCCCAGCGGGATTAACTTGGTTTTCAATCAATTTTTAGCTGCTATATATCGGCCTGTAAGCACACAGCGAGAGCTAGCACCATCATTAACAATATTTGCCCCATACAATTCAGTAAAAAATCATAATTATTAAAATCAATTTATGAGGCAAGTGTGGCTATCATCAATTCTTATTTGGAGTGTTGAAATTTGAAGAGAATACTTTATATGTATGACATTATTTCTATTGCAATTATATCAATGAATTTATTTGTTGTATCTGTTTGTGGTTTAGATTTACGGGTGACTTGATTGCTATTGCTATCTTTATGTCTGATATAGTTGCCAACTATAGTTGTTTGAATTCATAAAAAAGTATACTCTTTGATGCAAGGTTGTCTTAAATATGATTCAGGAAAACACAACATTAACAATGACGTCACTTCAGCAGCTTGGATCTGGATAATTCAGAAATGGCGCGAAAATATAGATTAAAGCTTTTGAGGCACAATCACGGTTCACAGATAATTTTATGATTCGTTATGGTACACTGCGGCACTTGAAAAAATGATAATCGCTCCTTTAGAGATATATGTAGAAGAATTGAAATTTTCTGAATTGAAAGAAAATTACAATTGTTGAACATTGTTCAAAATGAAAATGAAACAATTATTGATTATATAATATGGTACGTCTTAAAAAGCAATTTTGAATTCACTGCAAATTTAATGAATTGAAAAATTGCATTGATCCAAAGTTGCCGCTATATTGCTGGAATAAGGAATCCTATCTTGAAAGCAAAACTGATAGAAGTGACAACTACTATAAGGATATCACGATAAATGACATTCTTCATGTCGAATATAATTTCAATCAATGTGAATTACGTGAATTTTGATACAAATGAAGATCTCGGCAGAAATGGAAAATATAAAAATAAATGATGAAAATATTTCGATGCAGCTGGATACTGGAGCTATAGTGTGAGCCTTATTTCCAAAAATAATTAAGTCCTAAGTTGAAGAAATTTAGAAAAGTTTTAGAGTCATATGATGGGCACAGAATCAAAACTAAATGTCAATAATATTCAGTCATAGAAATAAACTATGTATTTTGTTTTTCCGCGTTTATGTCAGGATAAGCCTGAATTTTAGTCGATTTCTATGTATTCAGTTGAATTGATTTCATTTAGTAGATATTACAGAATATCGATGACTTTTTTTTATAAATATGGTATGTTGACTTCTCGAATTTCAAATATAAGCTGACACATCAAAAACGCCGTTTTCTATGTTTGCATAAATCTTACAGTTTTATCCTTCATTTCATTTGCCGATCAATCCGTAGAATTTCTATAAACAATTTCTGTACAAATAGAATCCCCAAAACATGATATCAACATTTTAATTTATGGCCTCTAACGATGAATAATTAATTTAACAGCGGCACAATTTATCGATACATTAATATCAATATCTGAACACCGCGTTCTTGAAACATATAGCTCTCTTAATAGCAATTCTTTTTTCCTGCCTTTTAATTAGGATAAGAATTATGCCCTCAACCGCTATAAAGCCCAATGGGTGGTTCTGCAACGGTGCGTTCTACTCTACTGTCAAAACTACCGATCTGTTTTATTCTCTGTTTAATATTCTCGCTCAAATTCGGATGTTGTTGTGACAAAGATTATAGAGTTCTTTACTTTACCTACGTCTATATTATACGCTTGAAAATTCCGGGGCAAATTCTATTGAAATATTTACACTATTAACAACCCTACAATTACCGGTATGGGGAGTTTCTAAGGGTGTGTTTAACAAAGTCTATGGGAGTTTGCAAGCGTATATAGTGTTTCTATTTTGTTGAAATGAACTGAACTTGATCATGTAAAAGATATTCGAGTAAATCAAACGGTACATAAACAGTTAAAACAGTCAATAACAAAATAACTTCTACTAATAATAATAAAATAAAGAACTTCTTTGTTTAAAGAGTTTGCATTTATTAATAAAGGACAGTTGTACACCTACAATACTATAAACAGACTTCTGGGATATACCTACGCTGAAATAGTGATGACGTCACTAGCTACTGCATCCAAGCATTCGTTGCTATAGTGTTACAGTCTATTTATATCTCAGCAGTGACTGAAAGAGAGCGCCTTATTGGTTTAAAGATAGGGAATTCCTCATAGAGATTATTATATCCTGAGAGCCAATCAAATGGCGTCACACTACATATTTCAGCGTATAATCATACGGGTAGTAAATAAACAATTATTAGTACTCACAAATTCTAACAAAGACAATACCACTGTAAAAATGCAACGGTTTAGTGAAATAGTGGAAAGATTTATTAAAAAAATCAGTTGTTGGGAACACTTTACTGGTAGGTGTATCACTAGAATCAAGCAACTGAACGAAATAGACATGAGCAATATCTACAAGTATGAAAATACGAATAATATAGTACAATGTTAGGAAAATATTCTGACTCATTGGAGGTAGGTATGTATCGCGATGACTTATTGAATAAACATTAGCTATACTATCTATTACATAATCCAATCTCCAAAATTCATAATTTACAAAGCCACATCCCAGAGGAGAGTTGAATGAGTAGAGTAGAGGTTACACGCAAACAAGACAGGACTATTTTCCGTTATTTTGACTTTATTATTAGCTGTTGAGACAGAACATTCCTGCATGAAATCACAAAATAGATTTATTCATTTACAGCTATCAATCAATGACTTAAAAACACTATGTGGCAGAATATGATATCTATCGCCTCCTCATGAATGAACTCTGGATGAGCGGTTATTGCGATTTCGCCTCCGTACAGAATGACCCCTTCGAAATACCGCCCCGGGTCCTGATAATCGCATTGATGGACCCTGTGGATCAATGTGGCTTTGTTGGATACTTCTAGTAGACGTGAGAGTAGAGCCTAGACACATCTCGGGACCAGGCAGTTGAATCAGCAGAGTAAGGACAGCGGCAGAACTGTGGCGGAGAGGTTCGATTGCCAAGGGCACGGGGTTAAAGGGCGGCGCATTGTCAGCAATCAAATTCGTCTCCAGTTCAGATTCTATAAGCAATAGATAAGAAAATAAAGTTTAATCATTTTAAATAAATTAAACATTGTGACATTCTATTCACTACAGATAACACAATCAGACATTCTATTCATTACAGATAATACAATCAGACATTCTATTCATTACAGATAACACAATCAGACATTCTATTCATTACAGATAATACAATCAGACATTCTATTCATTACAGATAATACAATCAGACATTCTATTCATTACAGATAATACAATCAGACATTCTATTCATTACAGATAATACAATCAGACATTCTATTCATTACAGATAACACAA
>JAYMFX010101218.1:0-13082 GCA_036784945.1 Monocelis spectator | reverse complement strand
TGCTCACTTGCATCTCTTAACTACAGCGCTCTATCGCCACCAGAGTTAGGCGAGGCAAGCTGGAGATTCTCGTGAACATATAGGAATCTTAAAATTACATTTAGTTTTGATGTAAGACTGATGCGCACAGTTTCATTTACGGGTAGAGAGATCACTCATTAACTCGCCCTATTATACAAATGCTGCGCTGACTGAAATCAGCATTAAATGCTAAGCAATTAATGAAATCAAAGTATTCTCATTGTGGTAGGTAGGTGTAGCCATTCTGCTTACTTAATGACTTAATAAATCAAACCATTGATATTTCTATTCACTATTTTATAATAACTCATAGGGATTGGTAGATTGTTGAAATGTTTTCATTTGACATCATATATGCATGTGATAGCTAGCTATGCCTTTTTAGTGCATCCTCATATCTTATGATGAGGCCTTGTGATCTTGGGATTAGTAGCTGACTATAGTCCACACATTTTAGATTGGTGTATGTTTATTTCAATTTAGGTGTTTTTCAATGGGATGAAGACGACAATTCTACGACAGAAGATGATCATGATAATTCGTTGAAGCAAGTGTTTAGAACTCTCGATGCTCTTGATTATAGCTTGATTTCCACCATCAATATCAAGAAAGAAATCAAATATCTTGCTCTTGATGAGAAGAATATTACGCTGTGTTTAATCGAAGCGGCACAGTCCTCTTTTACTCAGTCGAACGAAGACTCCAATTGCCGTTTATATACAATATCCCACTCTTACAATGCCTAGTGATTAACCCAATTTGAAAAAGTGATTATATAATACTAATTGTAACTACCATCCAATCCACTCTAATAAGTCAAAGAAAACTTTATACAGAAGAAAAGAATATATTCAAATCCCGATCCTTAATAATCTTAGTTATATCAAATTAGAATCTCCTAGAACTGTGAAGAAAAAAGCTCAGATCTTCAACAGTATATTAAATAAACTGATCCACAACCATCTTCCTTTAAAAAAATACAGGGAATACTTTAATTACAGCGATATTACAGTAGTCCCTGCAAAAATACGTCCATCAAACATCCACCAAATACTGGATCACTGACAGATTCAGAGATATAATCAGTCGAAAATGAAACAGTGGATCATCTGTAGGCATCTCCATGATGAACCCAACCGGTAAAGAACTCTGCGAAAAGTTTATGAAAAAACACTAAAAGCAACCAACAGGATGACATCCTGTTGGTTGCTTTTAGGGTTTTTATTATTATTTAATAATTTGATCTTACTTTTTTATCAATATCCGTTATGTGAATCAATAAAGACACCGTTTGATATTATTAGACACAAATTGTACTAGATAATAAGAAAAATCAATGTCGACTATTGCGAATTCAAATTGTATCAACCAATCTAAATGATTCATATAAAATATCAAGCCATACGAAATATAATATTGCACGATGTCTATGGTTTTCCAACACAAAAATACAAGGATGATGTATTGATTTTATGGACGATGGAATTGCCTTGTGTAGGTGGGAGCTCACACTTTTTACCCTATATGACTGTATATAAAGATTATCGTCACCTGAAAACTATATTTAAATTGAAATATAACAAAATTAACGTTTTTTACCATGATTTTGAACTTTAGGATGCTGTAAAAAATAAAGTATTAGCTCTATGGAAACAATTTTTTTAGGAAAAGTAAATATCATCTCAATAAACAAATTAAGTAACTAAGATCATAATATTAATTACCCTATCGTAAGATATTAAGCGGTAACACTTTTTAGTATGATATCAGACGGATTCGGAAAGTTGGCCATGTGTTAACCTTATTAGGACCAAAAGAAAGATCAGTCGCGAATTCAGAAGATCAGAATTAATCGCGATAAATATTGTGGGTAAATAATATGGGTAAATTTGTTAATGAAGTTAATATCGGTTTTATACAAGTAACAGAATGCCTTGAACCCCTTATAATACTATGAACAATTAATATATGTCATGTTCATTCAGACAACTTTTATCTATCATCTGTACTGTTCCTGTAAATTTTTACTTTTATTTTTCTTTTCACTTATATTTTTATTTGCTCCTGAATTTATGAATATATCAAAATTTATAATTTGTTTAAGTTATGGCTATATATTAAATTTGATCTACGTTGGTTATTTTTACGGGTTGGTAAATATATAATAATAAATATGTAGTCTGATATATACCTAAATCCTGTTTATTTGTTGTCCATGTATGAGTTTTCCATGTATTAAACAGTTTCATCTGAATATAAACAATCTCTTTGCTGTTATATGCAAGAATGACAATATTACAGATCTGCATATCTATGATTTGGCTAATATTTAACATGAAAAATGTAACTTTTACATGTTTTTTTTAGCCCCTAGACACTTTTTCATAATTTTTGGTATCCATGCACAAACACATAAATATGCCAAATTTTATTAAAATTGGTTTATAATAAATTGTACTTATTGGAGCTGAAGAAAGAAAGAAAGAATTGTTACAAAATGGGTTTCTTTGAGAAGCTATCCCTTTTGAACGAACTACATGACCAATCAACATGAAATTTTCACACATTATATAGATGCATGAGGGATTGCTAAATCAAATAGTTAATGTTTACAATTTATTTAGATTTTATTTTATAACATATTAGAAAAACACCTCATTTTCAGGGATCCTATAATACCTACTGTATAGTTATCTTAGCTTTAGCAGCTAATGGTCTATTGCCTAGATTACAATCACTCAACATTTTTAGTTTAAATTCACAACCAATTTACACTGACAAAAGTCAGCATGGATTAGCATCAGCTTCATATAACTCAGCATGGACTTTAAAATCATCTATTAATTGATTGATTGTTAACCCTCTGAAAGTGTTTGCCCAAATTGATGTCTGCATAGAAGCTTAATTTGACCAATTTCATTTTTTAGAAGATTCAATACCGTGCATTCTAAGAATCAACATTTTTTATCCAATAAACAATGTCCAGACAAATGACTTATTAATTATAATTGTACATCCGTTTTCTAATGTTTTGCAGTTGAAATTAAAATCTTCTATTAGTGTCTTTTTATGTAAGGTCAAATATTCATCACATTTTAAAACACACTTTTTTGCAAAAAGTCTTCAGAAAAAAGGTTGACAAATTATTATAATAAGTAATTTGCATTTAAGATATATGTAGGTATAAGGTGTACAAAAGTATAACAATACATAGATGTATATGTATATTATGTATATTTGCTTGTATGCACAAAGTCTATTAAATATGCTTTGAGGTGTAATCACATATTGTGTGTAGAAGATTAGGGTGATTACCTGAAGCTTTTTATTTTATCAACACTGGCAACAAAATTGAGCAATTTTCCCATATGTTTTCATGCAAAAGTGTATATTTTAAGATACACCTTTCTTTTATTGAAAATATTAATAATTTCTGTGAGAGAAGTCTACCAAATCATGTAAAATTGTTAATTTTAGATGATTTCTAATTTCTCCCAGAATCAACCTAGCAATGTCATTAAATATGCAAGGCTTTACTAAAGCTGGACTGACAATTGGCTTGTGTTCTGCAGCCAACTTCATCAATGCAGCTGACAGAGTCATCATGCCAATAGCAATCATAGAAATGACTGAAGAATTCAAATGGAATATGCATGGACAAGGTTGGGTGTTAAGCTCCTTTGCTGTTGGCTTTATGGGCAGTATGGTAGGCAAAGAAAAGAAAAGAAATTTTATTGCTCAAAATATTCTATTCTTTTATATAATTTATTCAAAATTATGTAGGTACTCGGTGGAAATGCTGCTAAACGCTACGGTGGTAAACTATTATTGACAATATCTGTTCTGCTGTGGTCTATGTCCACTTTCCTTACTCCCGTATTTGCTCGATCATATTACTCTATGATATTCTTTCGTATGCTGCTTGGAATTGGAGAAGGCTTAGGTAATAAGTTAATTATTCAAAATGTAATTAATCTATTCTTTTCAGCCAGATCTATCAGCATACAAGGATGAACAAGTAGACACGTTTAGCAAAGAACTTTGTCTAAATGTTTTGGACGCTTCCTAACTTGACTACCAATAATTTGAGGATTCAAATCACATTCTATTCTATAATAATTGTATTATTTCAAGGAGGGAGGAACACATCATTCTCTTAATGTTTCTATCTTAGGTCTACCGACTATTTTCCATATATTCGCCCACACTGTACCACAGGAAGAACGAAGTAGAGCATTTGGTTATCTGGTGGCGATGGGATCGGTGGGTCAAACTGTTGCTGCATTGATTTGCCCGCATCTGCATTATTCCACGTCATTTTATGGGTTTGGATTTTTGGGCTTAGTGTGGACAGGATTTTGGATTGTATTATATCGCGAGGTGCGCACTGCGTCTGAAGAAGAAGAATTTATCCAGCCACCAAAAGTGAGCCACGCATTTGCTCTAATAATATCAACCAGCTTGCATGTAAAATAGTCCGTTATCTGATCTGACAGTAATATCATTTGATTTTGACAGTATTTATATAAATATTTAGTTTACACTATGTACTCATAGTAATGAATCAAATAAGCAAAAATTACTGAAAAGTAATATTTTAATTATTAATTAAATGCTGTGTCAACATTAACCCGCCCCATTTCAGATCTCTAGTGTGAGTGTTCACTGGTTCGAATTCTTGCGACATTGGCCACTGTGGGCTATTTATTTGGCGCATTTCAGTATGAATTGGTCCAATTATATCATCATGCAGTGGCTTCCCACATATTTATCGAGATATCTTGGGGCTGATAAGAGGCAAATAATGTATACCGCATTACCATATGTGCTGAATTCTATTGTGGGAATCGGTGAGTGGCATATTAAAATGGAAACTAGACTATTCCAACAAATCTAAGATTAGAACTGTTTAAAGGGTCACCAAATCATTTCTTGCTTCAACATTACCATACAAGAATTAGGATCATTAGAATCTTCTGATCAGATCAGAAGCAGTCATAAAAGGTTCGTCACAATAATTGTTATTTCGGTCATCCTTCTTATTTTCACAGATCCACAGATGAAATCTACTAAAAATTGATATTTTTTTGTTTGTTATAGTTGCTGGACATTTCGCTGATAAGCTGATTCGGGAGCGATGGAGTATTTTGTCTGTACGACGACTCATGACTTGCATTGGTTTATTGGGGCCCGGTATCTTACTGCTATTGTTCTCATTCGCCAATAATATCGCTCTCGCTGTGATGTAAGAATGCACTGCATATCGACTTAAAAGGGTTAATTAATCGTCGTTACTGATTGAATGTAAATCTTGTTTTCTTCTATAGAATTATATCCATATCAATGGGATTGTCTGCTTGCAATTCTGCCGGTCATCTCAGCAATCATGCGGAAGTAGCTCCAAATCATTCGGGAATCACATTCGCTGTCAGCAATACTTTCGTAAGCCAATCGACTAAACTCAATGAATTTGTATTTGTATAATAAATTATTAAGCTTTTATTCATAATACCTACAGAAATTTATATTCACTAGTGAGTTACTTTTATTATCAATTCCATGCTTATTTTTCAAATTGATTTGGGTACAATAGATAATATACAATACATTTTAAAGAGGAAAAGAAAATGAACAATGAAAGTTTGACAGGTAACTAAACATGTCCGATCTAAGCTAAAGATAGATACCATCCAAGTGGAAGACGACCAATTTCAGAGTATAATAATAATAATAACTTCATAACCCTTACTTTATAAATTATTTTATTTTAGGCAACCATTCCTGGTATTCTATCTGGTCCTCTTACAGCGGAACTGGTGATTCAATCTCATGGTCGCTGGTTTCCCGTGTTTATTCTCGCTGGTGCAATGAATCTGGTAGGTGCAGTGATCTACGCCAGCCAAAGCGCAGCCTCCCAGGTATTTTAAGAATCCCATTCTCTTTCACGGATTTTCAATTCCTTACCCTGTAATGGATACTGTTGACGGCGCGGGCGGTGTATTGATTTGAAACTCTATTTTTTTGAGCATATTGAAAATGACCAGCCTCTCTGAAACGATTTTGTATTTTTTACTTTTGTACATGACCAATCAGTAATCAAATTGTATTGACGTTTGTCGTCTACAATCTTGTGTTTTTATTTATTAGTAAGTGAAGTATTATTGCACTGCTCGAACGTTTAATGCATTTTGGTTGGTTGGTTACATCCATTTGACAACCTCAGATCAAAAAATCAACACCAGATTAAAACTCACTCACCTCATTTATTCTTTTAATGTTCTGGCTTGTTTTTAACTGCTTAATTTTAATTGGCTCTCGAGTGTCACATCGGTAGACGGCGGGTGGAACTGCCTCCCAGTGGGAAAAGATAACTAGACATGTACTAATACTTCCCTTACTAAAACTGATGGTTATTCGACTAGTTGTGTATAGATGTGAAATTGTGTATTGTATAGTTTGGAATACTCGGTTTGACCTGAAGTTTAAATTCATTCATTTCATAGGGACTCCTAAAACTATAAACACAATAATAAATGTGTATTATTTTGTTTTTTCAGAGTATTATTTTGGTATTTCTTCTTATTATCTTAACAGTTCTCAATGTTAAGGAGATAGTTTGTTGAAATTTTAACAATAATTAACACTTGATTTTCTATTTTCATTTCTTAATTATTGATTGAATAATAAATGCGTATTTGAATATTGGAGTGTACATAATATATATATCATATTTATGTGCTTTATATTTTGTTAAATTGTGTATAATAGACGTAGAAACAATGTAATTTTTGATTCGTTTTATATTTATTAGGCTGTGATTTAACACAATTTCAATGAGTTAACGTTTTAAAAATTATGAACAGTAATTTACTAATTAGTACTTTTTTGTTTTTATTGGTTATAGAAAACTGATTCAAATCGCTGTTTTCATCAGCAATATAATATGCTTATAAAATGTATTTGCTTTTATTGATTTAAAAAATATATATTTGTAATTATAAAACATTTTGAAAAATTAACTATCTCTTGCTGTTTATCAGAAAACTGGTTATTGACTTGAAATAAAGGGAACAATTAATTTAAGTTCATCAATGATAGAAACGTGGGTAATTAAACATCACATTTTAACGTATGTTGGCTAGATTATATATAGTTACTTAAGGGGGATTAAAAAGATTTATTCAGTGGGATAATTTGTCTTAAGTAAAATTTTTATTGGCAGAGTAATTTATTATACTTGTGAATATCCCCGTTTTTGAAAATATAAATTTTATTCGTGCGACTTCTAGAACCAAAGGGCAACGAATGATTAGAAAGACGTATACCTTACCAGCATTTTATTATTATTTATTAGGATCTTTTAAATTTATTGCAGTAAATTATTTGTCAATGGGGAAAAGCTGAGAGTAGAAAGATGACACATTCTTTGGTATAAAAACTCTACTTTCATAAAAATGAAAGCGCGCGTACATTTTTTTATCACATAATTTAGATTGGACATGAATTAATTTAACAAAATTTATATTAATGATTAATTCGTACCAAGATATATCAATTTGTTTTAACTACCTATCTTATATAAATATAGCGTCAGGCGTTAAATCAAGCTAGAAAAAAATATTTTAGAACTCGTCGAGTGCTCAACACTGAACCGAACTGTACAATAAATAATTTTGGTACTATCAAAAATACATTTATTATCTACTATGAATATTACACGTTCAATATATTTAGTTATAGACAATTTTTTACGAGGAGAACTGACTGAGATATCTTATTCCATGGAAACCATGCAGGAATTAACAAGTACTTTTAATTTAATTATTATATTATTATTAAACTGTAAAAATTGTGATATTAATAGTTTTATAAGAATGTAATGTTCAAGTAGTTAGAGATGAATGATGATTTTAACATATTCTTGTTTTTTGTTAATCTTAATATTTCTTTTATCAACTTAGGGTGCTTAAAATGATATAGTGGCTTGTAAAAAACAATTGTTTTATTACATGATATTTGTGTCTTATTAAAATTAAAATTAAAGAATAATAAATCTCAATGATTTCCATTTATAAATGTAAACTATTTGCATATTTCAACAAATAGTTAGAAGAATTGCATAACATTATAATTATTATTACACAACAAATTAAAAATGTCAACCCATATTGACAAATGGGTCCGTCAAGTTATAGACGGAAATACTCAAATCTGATTGGTTGATTGCATAAATTGATGTCAACTTATATAAGTTGATGGTAAATTGTACATTCTTATTGACATCTCATAACTTGATGTCTAACCATATTGACAAGTAAATTGCTGTAACTTGACGTTTTTATTTGCAGTGTACATGCAATATAAATCTGTATGTTTTTATAACTTCATCACTGAAGTCTACTTCAAGGAATTTAATTTACAAATTATGGCATATTTATGAATTATATAAATAATAATTAAGAGATCAGTTTATTAATATATTTATTTTTCTCAAATCAAAATTAATTATAAACATCTATTTTAGCTGCATGTGATTGTCTTGAACGTGCATTCAACATTAAAGAAGAGGAAATAATCTCAACTTCTATTGATCTAAAGACAATGTTTAAAGAAAATATAATTCATAAAGTAAGTTTATTTCTCGAAAATCTCTTAAACTTTATTATGAAGTAGGATCTCTAAAGCTCTTACCAACAGTAATTCTATATTCAACCAATTAATAAATGCAAGCATAAATAAATGAATTAAGTAATATTGCTGTGAATTTTAAAGATGATTAATTCAAATATAGTTTTTAAGATTTTTAACTATAATAACTGAATGCTTCAGATTGGCTTCAGTAGTTTTTATGTTTGAATTTTGTTAATTTGTTATTTATTTTAGAATGAAAGGGATTCTTTGGCAATTGAAAACTTGGTTGTTGATAATCAAATGCTCTCAGATGCTTGTAAGACTCAAGGTATGCATCAATATCAATAATATTATTCTAATCATAATGAACACAAAATGGGAAGGCATAAACAGTTTTAACAATTACTGAAAATAAAGATGACCATAAAAAATCATTTAGACAATGTTTGTGGAAACCAAAGCATTGCATTGCTATAGTTATATGGGGTTCATCTCCAGGGATACTTACCTAATAATCTTATCCAAGGATAGCATCTAAAGTTATCTGATAAAGAATGGTAAATTATCATTGTATAATAAAAGTATAACTGAATTCAGTTTTGAAAAATGTTCCTTATCATAGTTGTAATGAAATAAACTTTTACAACATTTAGTAGACTTGTAAACAATCAATTCAAATCAAAACTAGTAAACAAAAATGTATTCTGATTACATTGAGATAAAGATAAAGATATATTCATATTGCGTAGTTATTTGCAGCATTTCCAGACTATAATGTAACTAAATTTAATTCTAGACATCTAGTTGACCAAAGTTTGACATTTGTTTAAGTTATCGTGAACTTTAGTCTCCATTTTTTTAAAGTTTTTAATAATTATCAATTAATTATCGATGATATCGTCTGTCTGTCAAGCTGTCACTCAATCAATTATTAAATTTGCACCGCCTCAAGGTTCTTTGCTATTTATTGGTGCTCTAAATTGAGTGAAGCACGACATCGTAGCTTGATTATCACGCTTAAATTTGTTGATAGTTCATAAAATATTCTGCTTATCATCGCTTGTAACTTTGTAGTTGATTGCGATACACGTACACTAAAGTATTTGACTTCTGAAAGAGCTCCTTTTGTGAAATTTTAATATCGAGACAGCATAAAGATGAGACGTGAAGAATGAATTAATTGAATTTGTTTTAATTCTTCTTAATAAAATTATTATTTATTGGATTCTATAAAGAAATTCAATTAGAATGAATTCTTTTTGATGTACTTTTAAGATTTAAATTTTTGAATTTTAACAAAATTATCCCAAATACGTTTTAGGAAATAAACTAATGGAAGCTGGCTGCTATGAAAAAGCTATCGAATCTTACACAGAGGGTATCTCTTATTGCAAGACTAATGCAGTCTGTTATTGCAACAGGTAAATTGTTTCCAATAAGTATACAATACACATAATTGTGATAACCCGCAAAACAAATGATGAATACAAGTTGGTTCTTACAGAGAATAATCTAACTCCTTATTTCTTTGTTTTCTTTGATTGTTTTAGGGCAGCAGCGTTTGCTAAATTGAATCTTTATAATCGAGCAATTGAGGATTGTAAATCCGCAATTCAGCTCAACAGTCTATACAGCAAGGCCTATGCAAGAATGGGGTATGTTTATATTATTGATATTTGCATACTTTGATGGGTTGTTTATGGGTTATCTCAAAATATTTGGTAAACAAATTTGCATTCTTATCAATATGATGATGATATTCATTATACAATCAGTAAAAGTTTAAATGAAGTATTTATTTAATATCGAATTTCATTTTATCACTCTATCTGATAATTCTATCGGTTTTAATTGAATCGCATTCTGGTTTAAATCTGATTAGACTGTTGATAAATATCGGTGAGTGACATACATATTGATACAAACATCCAGTTCAATTTGTTCTACTCACTCTGTTACTTGACTCATAATACGAACATCTTCATATTAAATAAATCAGTCAGCTAAGTAAGAGCATTTGGAAAGTTGATCGGTCTTTTCTATCAAAAATTAACAAAACAATTGAACTTTGAATTTTGGGTTATAAGCGGGGGAGAATGTAGAAACAACGTCAAATTTTAAATCGGTTTCGTTCTTTTGAGTTTCATCATTTTACACGAGGGAATGGAATTTGATAGACTCTATTTCTCTTTTGTTTATTTAATGTAGTGAATATTTTCAATTTAGACTTTACTGCTCCAAATTGGGTCAGCTGTCCAAAGCTGTTTACTGTTACAAAATGGCGTTAGACATCGATCCGGACAATCAGAGCTATATGAGAAATCTGGATGTAGCCAAGATGAAGTTCTCAAAGGTTGGCGAGAAGTCGTGCCCATCTTTGTCCGGCTCTACTATCGATTTGAACAACAACCGACGAGAACATCGATCTATTAGTTCAGCTTCATCCACTGATGAATGCTACCACAGCTCCTCAGAATCATTGGATGAAGAGCAACACAATAGGCTGTTTGAAAAATTTGCTGCCGAATTATTGATCGATTCGCGAGAATTGTCACACGAAGATTACAACTCCATATTGAAGTCGAAAGAAATGCAAGAGATGTGAGTGTTATTTTCGTATTGTCCGGTTATAATATTTGACCCAAAATTGAATTCGGTTATAATAATTGTTGACCCAAATTGAATTCGGTTATGATAATTGGCCTAAATTGAATTCGGTTATAATAATTGGCCCGAATTGAATTCGGGTATAATCGTTGACCCAAATTGAATTCGGTTATAATAGTTGGCCCAAATTGAATCAAATTTTATTTTAAACGATCCTTATTGTTTAGCAACTCGTTGCGTTACCTTAACATTCTAGAAATGAAAAATGAACTCTTTTGTGATTGCATAGTTGTCATTTCTGTTTATTGGTTCATTGTATGTAGGTGTTTAGAATTTTTGAATCGTCTGCGAATAATTGACTCATCATTTGTGGATCACATTGGGCACGAACTCCTCTCTCAATTAAGGAGGAATTTATTCAGGACGACTGAACGAAAACATCTTCGAGTAACTTTCGAATCTTGAATTCCGCGCTTTATAATGAAGAGGCATTGTAGAATTATTATTATTATTAATATGTATGGATATTGATTTAGCGCCCATCAGTCAATTAGTATTTCAGAAATTTATTTATCATTTAAATAATTGTGAACATTTTGATTTTCCATTCATTGTAAATTTATTGTGACATTTCTTACCTTGACTGTGATTTAATGCATTTATTATATTGATTATTTTGTAAATCAAATTTATCAATATTGTTGATACAATTATTGTACAGTTGTCATCTATATATGACTGTATATCTTTATTCATTATATTGCTACTTTTATATTTATAATTATTAAAAATATAAGTACCTATTTAATTACAATTTCATTGTTTTATATTGTCCAACTATTTATAAAATCTGTTTCATAGTCGGATTTAAAAATCAGTCTCTCTCTCAGCATTCATCAACAGTATCTTAGCTCAGTAGCTCATGAAAAAAATCAAACAATTTCAGGGCGAATGGATTTTTTGGAACAAATTTAACGATGTTTGTTTACGTTTTCAAGTAATCTGATTGGACGAGACTAAATATTTTAAAATTTTCGCCTTAAAAATTATGTTGATCGTTCAAGATATTTCTGAAATATTCATTTTCTAATTGTTCAATAAAAGCGCGAAATTCAATTTTATAAACTGATCGTCATTAGTTGTCTTGAATTTTGAATTTAACGCTTTTATTGACCAATTAGCAAACGTAAACAAACATCGTTAAATTTGTTCCAAAAAATCCATTCGATTATTTGATTATTTTCATGAGCGAATAGGGCCTTACTGAACAGAATCTTGCCACTCCTACCAATGGTTAGCCAATGATTGTTTAGCCAATCAGATTTGAGAATATAGCATATAGGAGGACGAAATAAATGCAAACAATCGATAAATAATCAATCAGATTCAAATTCGATACAATGTAATGTATTGGTATGTTGTTTTATAATTTGAAATTTACTCTCCTGATCCGGCCAGACTAAACGACTAACAGCATATTTGTATAAAATTATCGGTACTGAATCCGAGAATGCACTTTTAAAACAATTTAAAGGAGAAAATATTTATTCAAATTAACTCAAAACTTTCCTAAAATATATAGAGGACAGTCAAACTCTATTATTCCTCCACAGAAAATACGGATTAAATATCATTATCTTCGTTCTGCCATCTTAAGAAATAATATCATATTATAAGTCTCTTGTTGTAAACATCTAAACAAACAGAATTTGAAAAATTCTTTGCTGTTTACTGGATTAAGAAGTAGGATATCTCTATATCCGACTGATGATGCCTAATAAGGTTGAAACCCAAGAGAGTTCACTCTCTAAAATACAGAAACG
>JAYMFX010101107.1:133-13088 GCA_036784945.1 Monocelis spectator | reverse complement strand
CATGGCAGTTTAGCAACTCGCGATTAGAAGTTACTTCTTAGCGAATCACAGTTGAGTATTCGTTGATGATTTGCCTGCAGAATTTGATCTTTCAATTTGTCTCCACAATCTCATTCAGACTGCCACTCTATATTCACTCATAATGACTGGATTTATTACATCTCTATGGGTAGAAAAATTATAATAATTTACCATTTATATTACCTTGTGCGAGATTCTCTAAGGGTATTTGTGACTTCTTCACGACATTTAATAATGGAAATTGTCCACATTCACCGCTTCTAACATTCTTTCCGAAGACAAATTGATTACTTTGAGGAGCGAATACATCGTCTGAAGAAGGGAGAATATGAGGAATTGTAAGAGACACCACAGAACCATAGAGTAATAATGCCAAGAGAGTTCACTCTCTAAATTACAGAAACGCATATCGCTGGTTTTGACCTAACCAACGCGCACAATTTCCTATCTCTGCCATTAGAAAACAACCAATTACAAATTGACGTCACTCCTGAACGCCTAGTCTGATTTTAATACTTCTTTTATCTTTAGAAAGTACTCTTTTGGTATTTTCTCACAGGGAAAGAATTATTAAAATCAGACTAGGCGTTCAGGAATGACGTCAATTTGTAATTGATGGTTTTCTAATGAAGGAGATAGGAAATTGTGCGCGTTGGTTAGGTCAAAACCAGCGATATGCGTTCCTGTATTTTGTATTATTACTCTAGGCACAGAACTTTCGATTCTATATTTTAGAGGTTACAGCTAAGGGAAAACTATTAAAGGCGTCTATTTTCAAATATTTTCACGAACATAGAAAGCGGTTATTATTATTTATAAAAAAACTGAGAAAGAAGAATTTATTGTGAGCAATGATAAAAAGAGTTTAGTATAGCATTTTTCTTGCTCTGTTTTAGGACCAAATTGATTGATTAATTGATTAATTTAGTCTCCTTAAAGTTTGATAAATTTAATGTTCTAAAAATAGCCGCAAGGAATTCCACACTTTCATTCCTCTTCACAGAGGTTACAGTTACCATTGTAGTGTCATACTAACCCAGAGGTAAGAGGTTCGAATCCCGTTACAATATTGAATAAATCATCTCGAATTAATTATAGGAATACATTTTAGAACACAGATTGTTTTGTGAAGAACAATTCTATACAAATTAGTGCACTGTATATTGCAATTTAAGCCATTGTTCAATCTAAACAATGACAATTTGATTAGCAGCGCATTGCTTGGCGATTTAGCTCTGTCGTGTACTATAATGGTTGGTAATACAAACAGAGTTCTCAGTCTCAGAATTACAGTGAGTTTCACATCCACTGACACAATCTAAATCATTTTACTTCTTCCTCTCTAATTGTGTGAGATAAATTTTAAGCGATTGAACTCCACTATTACTAACAAGTAGTGTTAATGATGGATTACATTATTTTTAATAAACCATTGTAAAAGTTGCATCTGTGAGATTCTGCAAATAAATAGAAGGAAAACAGCTATTTAGCAGCGGTTTAGCCCAGTCGTGTGGATACTTCGTTGTCGTATAATGGTTTTACATTTCTATTTGGCAGTTATGATGTGAGTTCGATTCTCACCAACAGATCCAATCCACTGACGCAATCTAAATCGTTTTGAGTAAATACAACTCCAATCATTTAAAGTATTTTATTTTTCTTATCGATTTACAGTTTTATAAACGAATACAATTATAGCGTGGGAAATTGTTTGCAATCATAAACGCAGGGTGTCCGCCGATTTGATGGGAAAAATCCAGGTTTTTTCCAGGTTCAAATATGATGCGTAGAACGATTAGCGGGGGTCCGGGGTTCCCTCCCGGAAAATTTTGAAAAAAGAAATGACTGAGATGCAAAATGAAGCATACCTGGGCTAAAATCGTGGATTTTGAAATTTTTTTCCAATAGAACTTTTAAAATAGAAAATACTACAATTCAAGTTTTTTCAAGACAAATTAATTTTTCCAGGTTTTCCCGGACAAAATATTTTTTCTAGGTTTTTTCCAGGTTTTCCAGGTCCACGGACACCCTGTAAACGTGTCGTAAACGTATAAGTTAGTAACGAAACGTCAACCCAGTTTGTGTGTCGTTGTAAATACGATAAATTATAGAGATTTATTTCAATTTTCAAAAGGTTGAAGAAGTTAGACATTGTTTCACTACTAACAAGTAGTAATGAATGATTGCTAATTTTTATTTTTTTCACATAAACAATTTCATTATCTCAATATTAACTATAAAATGAGCATAGTGGACATGTAAATCAGGTTCAGCTCAGTTAAGTGGATACTTAGTCTTGGATTAAACGGTAATAAAATATGAAAATATTCATGAGGGTTCAATCCCCTCCCGAGAGGTACCTTCCACTGACGCAATCTGAATCGCATTTTATTTACAAAGCAATGTAGCAAAACAATTTAATTAATTGGCTGATTGCAATCCAATAACCACAATAAAAAATTTGAGTTTCCGACGTCTAACTTAATTAGTTATTATATCTTAGTAATTGTATATCTATGTGAAGATAGAACAGTTCTCATGAATTCGAATAGATCGAATTTACACAAAATCTATCCGCTTTCATGAATCAATCATAAATGAAAATTAGGTTATGCTTTGTTTATGCCATCATTGAAGGAAGTTGGGTACACAAAAGAATCAATTGCGATGGAGAAATAGAGGACTTAAAAATGGGTGCTTTTACGAATCTCTCCAGAGAGACCCGTCTCTAAACCAAATGATTTGAAATTTTGTCTCGTGTCTCAAGACATGGACAAAGTTTCATTAATATCGAGATATTACGAGATATGCCCGGGTAAAAATCGCATATTTTCGTCATTCCTCTTCGGATTTTTTAAGGCCCCTATATTTTCCCTTTTAACATTTCAGACTAATTTTGTATCCAGGGCTAACTTGCGACGGAAAATAAAAACCCATTGTTTGTTATTTTTAGTGTCCTGTTGCTAGGCTTAGTCGCTACGCGATACAGCTTAGCAACGCTATTCTGAGTTCGGGCAGCACCGATAATGCACTTTTAACTTTCACCGAGTCTTATGAAAATTTTAATAGGAGTAAAACTCAGTCGACTATTTTATTGTCCGGTTGCTTTGGGGGTCAACATTGTCTAGTAACCGGCCAAAAGTTTCCATTTTCACCTAATAGGACGAGTATCTGTCGGCTTTTTGTACGAACTGTTAGCTTGCTATGAATTGGCGATTTCATGCATAGAGTATATCGATAGTAAGAGTTGGTTTTGGACCAATGATTAAGATTAACTGAGCGATTCGATTGGTCAATAGGAACTATAAAACGTCCACGGCTACGACTTTTAAAAATTGATCTTTGTACCAAAGCAAAGTCCTCATATAGATTCAGCTATAATGTGAGAAAGGACCTCTATAAGAGAATTTTGATTTGATAAGGGTGTTCTATTATTCATTTTGACTTGGTAAGGAGGGTGTTCATTTAGGTACCACATGTCTTGTTCTGCCTACGTAATTATTATTTATAACAATTGATTAAAGTCGGCATTTTATATCGAAAAAAACGGAATATTTTCCATAATAATTGATAAAGTTAGTTGATCATTTTAATAATAGCATGCATTTCTCTATATTGTACTTACTTACAATATAGATTCTTATTATTAGTTCTTAATCACAGTGAAAACCCAAATAAAGACATGAGAGAGACAGACAGCTAGAGATGACAAGACAAATAATTGCTGAATACACTATACACAATAGGTGAGTTCAAATCTTGATCACAATTATTACATCCAGTAGTTCATTCAAATGAAGAATTTATTTGTTTATGGCAGCTAATGAAAAAGAAAATGGCGGCCATTTTGTGTGTGTTTATCTTGAATATCTCAAAAATGATAAATAGGAATCAATAGAAATACACATTTGCATAGAAATGTGTAAAACGTTATCTAGATCGGATAAATAATGAAAAACATTGACGAAACAACGAAATTCACATAAAATCATCCTCATCCTCGAATAGATTTTGGCTTTGTCAGGGTTTATTATTTATCCGATCTAGATGAAACTCCATCAAAATGTGTGCATAGTTATACAGAAAATATTTATCCATCCATGAGATATTCAAGATAAACACAAATATTTGGCCGCCATTTTGCTTTAGACTAAAACATTGGCAAACAATGTGATTTTTACAATACTCTAGGGTGTACTACTCTATTATAAAAAAAACATTGGCAGACAAATTCCTTAAGGAGGGAAGGGGAGGGGTCTATCAAAGTCTATTAAAAGAATTAATAAAATAAAATTGTGGAAAGTATTTTTACCATCGTTTCCCAACTGCTCTTCCAATTCGATTTCGTCACCTAACTGCAGAGCTATTAGATTATCGTATTCTGTGGTCTGGCCAGATTCAGTTAAGGGGCTAAAGGCTTTGATACACCGATAAAGAGACATAATGTTCTGTCATAAGTTAGCATTACTAAAAACACAAATAGACAAAACGTATGAATAAGCATATCTGTAAATACTCTAACAATACATTATAGGTAGCCATGGAAATACATGGCTAAATACAAAATATTAAAGATTCAGTCAAAAATTGGCGGTAAATCCGGTATTTATTTACTGTACTCTCTTATTAATGAAAATCTTATCAAACAGAGGTAAGGAATACATTTATAACATTCATTTAATGAAATAAAGAAAAGAAGAAGCCTTTTAAAATAAATCTGTTAGTATATTTTAACAAATGTTACAAACATTTTGGTGTGATTAGGTTTACAATTTATTTAAACTTCTGTTTTAACAAATATAACACTAACTATATAGACTAAGTATTTACATACAAAAACCAAACAACTATATAATAGATTGTCAGTTCATTTGAAAAGTTTTAATGTACGTAGATATTCGAAATTGTAGAGTAGTGCGTTCTAAACAAAATGAAAATGTTGAATCAAACTAACAATCGAAAAGTTTAATCGAATTGATTATTTTTAACAAAATTATGAATTGAAAAAAACTTCACCGCTAAAAATAGGTACTAGGCATAGATAAGTTAATAGACATTGGACAATTATAGGAAATGAATTAAAATGGTTTTGTCTAAATTGTATTCGTAGCATTCAAATCTAATTTCTAAGATCAATTCAAGTGACAAATGGTGATTAGTTGATTTTATCGACTAAATGATTCTACAAGTACTTATCCAATTCATCCTCTTGCATCTTCCATTTCGGGTTCATGTATTGGTGATTTAGGGTGAGCATTAGTTTTGGATTATAGATGCCCAACTCTTTGCTGACCGATTTAGAACGATCAGGAATCAACACAACATCATTCAAAGCGAACTCCTTTCCGATATAGCTGGCGATTGCCAATCCAACGCACACCGTGGTTCTAAGCTTGGCTAAAACATAAATAAAGCATTACAGATAAACACAATCAAACTGTAAATTTAAATGCAGAATCACAGAAGAGTTCTATAGAGAATACGGACATAGTTTCCTTGTAATTTCACTTTCGTGGTAGGCACAAAAGCATACTATTACCAGAGTCGCTACACATATCTACCCCAAATGCGTTCAATTAGAATACTTTGCTTTCATTGGCTAATTAGCTCTTTTACATTTTCATCACAGCGCGAATTAGTGAGTGTATCACTCTATTATATGATAGTATAAAATCACGACAATAAATCTCCTATTCTTTGTTCAGCACTATCATTTTAACCTTTAAGATAGGTAGGCTTGTTAATATTTGTCGTTAATGAGGCGTCCTAGCAATAGGGTTGCTAAGGGCTTATGAATTCCAGTGGAATTAGATTTAGTAAATTTGTAGGTAAGCATATATAGCAGCAGATAATATTATCAAAGCAACTTCCTCAAAGACTATAAGTTTCCACATCAATATCCACTTACATAGATAATTATAAGCCTTCTTAATTGAAATAATAAACAAAATATTTGAATTAGTCAGATAAATGCTTATGCGACTATGAATAAGAACAACAGAGGCAGATTTATAAAGGTGCTTAGTTAAATAACAAGGGATGTAAGATAATAAACAGGACCCAATAAACATTAATAATCAACTCAAAATCAAGGATGTTTAAATAGAGAATGATCGATTATTCTGCAGACAAAATAAGCATTGAGATATTGTGTACACAAGCGTGTATAATCATTGTACTTATTCGAGAAAGTAAGTTAATG
The DNA here is from genome assembly GCA_036784945.1 of Monocelis spectator. Taxonomy (NCBI): domain Eukaryota; kingdom Metazoa; phylum Platyhelminthes; order Proseriata; family Monocelididae; genus Monocelis; species Monocelis spectator. Next base: position 6,865 of record JAYMFX010101107.1, on the reverse strand, counting down.
CAGTGACCTATGTATTATCTAATTAAAATAAGGACAGTCGAATTTGATTACGAATTTTGCAGATTTAATATGAAAAAATAATATCTATAAATAGATTAGCATTGCTTTCCTTATGCCTATAGATTCTTTAAATTCCTATCTCCACTCTTAAGGGTTGGTCTAAGATTGCGATAAATCCTGTAAAGACTGTTCACAAATACTATTATACACTTATATTCAACGATACAGATGTTATCATTATGAAACTATAAAATAGCCAAACTAATATTTCGTCTAAAATTCTAAATGTTTTAAGGCTCATAATAAGACATCAGAGCCTATTATATAGTTTTATATTAATAAGAAATTGAATTGTCTGAAAACTATAGAAAAACAATATCACTGGAATTCTTAATTCATAACGAAATAGGACTGTTAAGTGACCCTCCAATTCTATGGAAAATGACTTTCCTTGGATACGAATAGCATACGGGAAGTCTAAATTTCCATAGAATTGGAGGGTCACTTAACAGTCCTATTGTTAATCGTTGTACAGTTATTCATATCATTTGATGAATAACTTTATTATATTTTGACATATATATGTAAATCTTTGGATTTTGCTGAATCACGAAAACGCGGACTATAACTGATCGTAATAACAGTATAATATAGCGAAAGTCAGCGATATTGACCAGATAATTTGGGTCAATACATTAAATTACGAAATATCAGAAATTATTTTCATTGAAATTAACATTGCAACATAGATATGGAGTAATATAATACTAATTATTAAATAACATAAGAAGTTATCCAAAGATTGACAATATAGGTTCATAGTCAAACTAGTCAAGCAAATATTTTCTATAAGGCTCATAATAATACATCAGAGCCAATCATGTGTTATAAATTAGATGAAACTCTCACTGTTATATGCCATCAGATATCCCGAGATCGCCCCAGCACAGAGATGATTGAAAGAATTGTTGCTTTGAAAATAAGTTCCCAGGCTGGAAACAATGGCCGCATGAGTAACAACTCCCATCACTATACAACAAATAACCACAATTTAAGAATTATCTTAATAAAAATTGTTCAAATTACCAAAAAATTTGTAATGAATATACATTTAATTTACATTTCAGACAAATCAATGGCCTATATTGATCACAAATATTACCATCCAATCTTGAAAGAGCTAAACCAAGAACTCAAAAAACATTGAAACTACATTATCAGCCAAATCTTTTAGAGTCACAAACGCTAAATTATTCTTTGATCTAGTTCTAGTGAAAGAATCCTTATCATCCAGTAAAGCAGTCATTAAGTATTATACATCCTCATGATGTCAGACAACAACATAAGAACCTAATCTGATTACAATATTGTCATACCACCTGGTAGTATGGTAAAGTGATAGAGGTATAGTAGAACATATCTCTATACAAACTCATCAAATATTTCTGTTAATATAACTTTATTTAAAAAGAAAAATAGCTGTTCCAAAGAACAGGGAGCCTATGAAGGCAACTTATGCATTACCAGCATAAACTATTCTTAAGGAGATAATAGTTGATCTTAAGATAAATCAAGCATATATGAGTTTTATTTCCAGTCATAAAAATGTTGCAATAAGGGAATATTAAATACAACTAAAATTAATAAATTTGTAAAATCTAATTCTTACTTCCAATTCCAAACATTCTTCCACTTTTATATAATGCTGTAACCATGTCTGGTTTATTGGCCAAGCTTGAGTAAAATTGAAGAGTGGCTATACCAGCACCTAAAAAAATTACCTTGTGTTTTATCACGAATTAAATTGCAGTAATTTTCTTAATTTATAATATAAATGGTTTACGGGCACACAATAAAATTTTGTCCGGAAAATTTGAATAAACATAGATATCAATATTGTTTTTTATTATACGCCCTAAAAAGTTGCTTAAAGAACATAAAAATCTCAATGCAATGTCTGTTTGTAAACATATTCAATTAAGCAAAGGAAAACTTTGATTAGGCTTAGCTACACTATATATTTAGTTTGAAAATACTGGCTTTTGATTTTGATTGCACTAATTGATTCAGTACAATACAATTAAGAATGTCAAGTTACAGAAAATAAATTGTTGTAAGTTGACTGATCTACTTGTCAATATGGTTAGATGCAAAGTTATGAGATTAACTAATCAAAATTTCTGATTTACCATCAACTTATATAAGTTGATGTCAAGTTATGCAAACAACCAATCAGATTTGAGTATTTCTGTCTATAACTTGAAGACCTATTTGGTGGATGTTTTAAATTTGTAGTGTAGTCAGTTTAATTTAACTGCTAATATTAGACCTTTGCATATTGTCCATTGTTTAATGAGCAGACATGCAAAATTCTGACAATGAATTATTCATAATCCATTAAGAAGCCACATTACTTGTACAGTGTGGTTAACAGAAGTAGAGACATGCATGGCTTCAGGCTTATGGCTAACTAAAAACTGGAATGTTTGATTTGATAAAAGTATATATGATCATTCAATAGTGATATGCACTATAATATTATTATTTGGGATAATAAGTTGTGTCTACTGTAATAGGATAATTAACTTGAATGTAATAAAATTTATTTCAGAATCCTATTTGTTTGTAAGTATTATTGATTACAATGATTACAGCTTACTTGCTTTGATTCCAAACCCGAATGCCAATTTCATCCGCTCTGAAGTAGGGTCTTTATCAGCTAATGAAAAATAATCAAGTAAATTCCTTTTAGGAGGTTTCAGCCTATTTACAAATTCAGGAATGCTTGCCATTTTTAATTATATTATTGGTAAATCTTTAATACTCTTTTAAATCGATCAATATTTATAATTTTTGAAGTACTTAAACAAATAAAATTTATAGATTTAATAAATGATACTAAATAACATGCATTAAAGTAGTATTTAAATAATTTTTCAATACTACTCTAAGTTTACCACTTTCAAGGTTTTAAATTAAAGAAACAAATTTCTTAAATTTTTTTATTAAAAAATTTAACTATAACGAAATATTAAAATTAGTTAAATGTAGTTAAAGGTTGTTTGTATAAAACAATCACTTATTTATAACGACCTTTGTCAATACCTCTCGATTTAAAAATCATGATGGCTGGAGAAACGAATAATGATGAAAATGACTGCAATAAAGAAGCTGAAGCGTTAAAAAGAAAACTTCAAGATGACCGAGTGAAGCTAAATGATGGAGATTGTATGATCATTAAATTTTGAGATATATTCTTTTAGTATTACAACAATATTATCTAGATTTTAAAATCAAATATTGTTTATTTTAGCTATAATGAATATAGTATTAACAAGATAATGCATATTAAAATATCTTATTTTAAATATCTAGTGCTTTTTTCCATAAATCAATAAAAAAGAAAAAGAAATTAATATCAATTTACTGGATAAATTAATTTATTTAAAATTGAGCTTAAAAAAACATAATTAAACAATCATAATAATATTATTTAAAGGGAGAATGATATATTATGAACTGGTTATATATTTCTGTTAATTGTATGCATTTGAGTCAGAAATTTGCTTTTAGTATCTAAAATGACATTATTTATATTAAATTTGTTTATTACTACCAATTAAAAACTCATATATTGGAGTCATTGGTCATCAAGTTATAGACAGAATTCTCAGATCTGATTGGTTGTTTGTATAACTTGATGTCAAATTGTTATAAATCAGACATTCATTCTAATTGGTTAATCTCATAACTTGACATCTATCTATATTGACAAGTGGATCAGTTAATTTACAGCAATGTATTTGCTATAACTTGATGATTTTATTTGCAGTGTAGTATTAGAAAAAGGATATTTTCCTTTTATAGGAAAATGAAAGAAATTCAGAAATATTTTATAAATGAGATAATGATATGACAATGCATTTTATTCCGAAATAGCATTATTTAAAGTTAAAATTATAAAAATTTGATATCTATTGCAAAATATTATTTTCCTAAAACTACTTTTTGGAATGTTGATCTAATATACAAAAAACTAATTTTTAAGATTTATCATTTATATCCAACATTTAAAGTCAGATTTTAAATAAGTAAGTCTTGTATTTTGTTCATTTGATTAATTATGAATTCCTAAATGTAATTTGATGTCATCAAACAAACTTGACAGTTCTGATAATTAATTGATTTGCATCAAACAACTGAGCTATAAGTAATTGAACATTTTCAAACTTTCCCTAAGAAATCTTTTTAAGCATATTATAAAACAATAAATTCATATTAGTCATATTTGCCTAATCCTGTTATCTACCTACAATATGACATGTATGGTGTATTTTAAAGTCCCTATCATTTTCTATTTACTCATTCTGTAATCTGGTAAAATTTAGAAAGCCCCTGAGAAATGGGATGAGACAAATATGACCATATGAAAGTATTTTTATCATTCTGAACAGCATTCTATAAAAATTTACAGGATTTGAATAATTTTATTATTCATGCCTTTCTGTTGATTAAATATATTAAATACTTGCCATCCTGAACAGATAAGTAAATATTTTAAATCAACAATTATTGTCATTAATGCAAAGAAATCTAAATATAAAGATTAGTTAAATCTCTTATGATGGACAAACTAACAGCCTAAATTATTTAAAATAAAATCTAATTTAAACTGTTTGATTATCAATTGAGAATAAAGATGCCACAGTTACTGTGATCTTTTACATTTTTTTTGACCTGGACTCTTCAGAAGTTAGCTTTAATTAAATTTATTGAAAATTAAGTAACTTCATTAATTATTCAAATTCTGTTGTTGCTTTACTCAAAGATTTATTATGAATAAAATGTGTTTTTGTCAAAAAATAGCATATTTGTTTTAAAAGTGAACAATTCAGGTTGTACAATAATTATCTAAATGGTACAGGTAATTTCCATATGACTGTCCATTACTATGTACATTGCAGAGGAGTTTCAATCATAATCCAGTGTAATGTTTTAAATCTTAAAATAACCTAATTTCATAGAAATTCAGAACACTTTTAAGTTATTTTAATAAGGTAATGTACTCTATAAAGCGCTATACTCTCGACCCTGGATTTGTGGTCAAGCGATCTAACCACTCATCCAGCGCTCTCTACAAAATACAAAAGAATGATAATTTGACAGCCTTCTTATACTGCGTGCTAATTCAACTGGATGCTGAATCAGACATAGAGTTTACTAGAAGCAGTGTAGGTCTTATCATACTTTTAACAGTAAGGTTAAACTAACCAATAAACACTGGTTGAGTGACTCAAAGTCAAGATAGAATAGCACAACGCCAGCTTAGAGGATAACAAATGAATTTGAAATGTGCTTGAATGCTTGACCACAAATCCCGACTAGCTACTCTCAGGCGTGCAATATTGTACTGCGCTGTGTAGAGATTGATTACATTACCTTATTAAAATATCGTGATAAGTAAGGGCAGTGGCATATTTCTAATTCACTTTTAAGTTATTTGTATCCAAGTGAGTGCTGAATTTTAATATGGATAAATTTTTAAAGAAGTTCTGCAATGTGTTAAAAATGTAATCTAACTCTCATTATTCTTTTGTTTTAACTATTTAGTGACCTCTATGAGTCAGAAAGTCGAATCTGTTCCTCAGTTAAATTTCAAAGTGAGACGTATTTTAAAGGGTCATCAAGGCAAAGTGCTGAGCCTAGCTTGGTCTCATGACAAACGACATATTGTCAGTTCCTCCCAGGTAGATAGTTAATTTTATTAATAAAACAGAATCAGTAGTCTTCTTTTATTGCAGAAGTTGCATTTATGAATTTCATTGTAGGATGGTAAATTACTGATTTGGGATGGCTTCACAACTAACAAAGTACGTCTAACATATCAGCATAACATAAGTTAACAAAACTAAGCTTATAACATATAACGTGTAACAATGTTTTGCTTTATCATTCCAGGAATATGCTATTTCTATGGCCACTACTTGGGTAATGGCTTGCGCATTTAGTCCATCCGGAGGACATGTTGCGTGTGGGTAAGTAGCATTTGTTGTAAATTTACAAAATGTTACCACCGTAGATGAGTCGGCCCAATAATTGTATTATTCTAATTTCTATTTCAGTGGTCTGGACAATAAATGCACAATTTATCCTCTCACATCTGAAGAAGACCCAGTGTTAAAGAAGAAACTGGTGGCGACACACACCTCATATTTGGCCTGCTGCCAATTCAATTTGTCCGATCATCAGCTGTTGACCGCCAGTGGGGACAGCACTTGCGTATTGTGGGATGTGGAGTCTGGTCAGATGATTCAGAGTTTTCATGGACATGCCGGGGACATCATGAGCATCGACTTATCACCATCAGAAACAGGGCGCGTCTTTGTGTCAGGAGTGGGTCATTTATTATTAACCAATATCATATCGATATCTCTTGTTAGTTATCATACTGATATCATATCGATATCTCTTGTTAGTTAACATATCGATAGCATATCGATATCTCTTGTTAGTTATCATACCGATATCTCTTGTTAGTTATTATACCGATATCTCTTATTAGTTATTATACCGATATCTCTTGTTAGTTATTATACCGATATCATATCGATATCTCTTTTTAGTTATCATACTGATATCATATCGATATCTCTTGTTAGTTATCATACTGATATCATATCGATATCTCTTGTTAGTTATCATACTGATATCATATCGATATCTCTTGTTAGT
>JAYMFX010101106.1:0-17237 GCA_036784945.1 Monocelis spectator | reverse complement strand
ATAGCAATTATTGCAGTGTTTATGTATTACTATACACCAGATAGACTACTAGTCATAATTGTCTTTAACTCGTCTATTAATTAATTCTATAATGTTAATCAATTATTCATTTAATCCCGTAAATCTATTTGATTCATACCAATCTTGTAATTATTAAGGAAGTACCTATATGCGTACTATTGTATGAAATTATCTTTATATGCATAATATTTCTTTGTTATGTTTTCTTATTGTGATTGGAGAAGTCATTGTGAAGGATGCTTGCTTTGTGTACAGTATTTATTTATTCAGTTCACCAATGTATAATCGTGTATTCTCAAATACAGAATATTTTACTTGCTAATCTGCTTATATATTTATGAATTCAAACAATTAATAAATGATTTTTAAGCTTTCTCAGTTAATTCACTTTCAGAGATACTTTTAATCAATGGAATATCCCTATAGTTCGTATGTTGAAGTTTAATCTCATTAATATAATACAATTCATTTCTACCATCTGCATTTCCGGAATCCAGACACCCAGCCTCGGCTTTCGTGGATTATAACTCAACACTGTTAGAAATAGGATTAAATGCAATGAAGAAGGGATCGATACATCATAACTCATTCTACAAATTTTGTTTGTCATGAGCTATCATAAATGGACCAATAATGTGTTAACTAATAATATTTTTTTAAAACCTTTATTCTATATATAATAAAGGTTTTAGAAAAATATTGAAAATAGCCATATGGCTATTTTCAATGAGTGGAACTATATAATATCCTGAAATAGTTTCTCTAATTTCTACACAAATTATACATTATTAAAATTTATGAACATTTTATCTTTTATATGTATAACGAGATCATTTTGGAGAATTTTTTGGACCATCGAACCATACTATACATATTCTGAGATTACACAATGATCGTGTAATCTGTCTAATAAAATAATATAAATCTTTGTTAATTACAATAAAGAAAAGAAAATCACAGTCGTGTACCCGTTTTTCAAGGTTACAAAGCTTCTAGAAATATTTTAGGCTCATCTGGAATCGGATAATTGAGTTTTCATTATGAAATTGTTCTTTAAATGATGAATTTTTTGGAAATCTATTTTAATCGAACTTACTGACGCCTTTGTTACATAGTTGAAAACAGTGAAACCATAATACTTAACACGGAACGTAATTGCGAAAACGTGATTCACGACCTTTATTTAAGAAAAAACTGTACAGAACAGAACAGAAGACGTAGTAATACATAATAGTATTTACAGCGATAATTTTACATAAAATAACATTAGACAAGATGATAAAGATGAGTATCGTGGAATTGAAACAGAGAGCAGTTAAATGACACAAAATGAATATTAACAGATATAATGGAATAGCATGCCTCAAAAAAAATGATCAAATATACAATTTAATTTTACAACAAAGGCTTGATAAATTAGAAATAACTTTTGAGTTTAGAATGTAAAAGCCTATTCTTATCAAAATTGGTTAATGATTACTTGATGCTAAAACAATCAATACCATCTATGAATTTTTGTTGACGATAAGTTATGATTATGCTTTGAAGTACCACTGTTAAAATGGTAAACAGTCTTCCTTAAATAAATTCTAAAAATAGAGTCTTTTTCCGATTACTTTCATGTAGCATTCTCAGGTTCACTATCAGAATCACCTTCGAAGAATTCTGAATCAGTACTGTAATCTTGAGAATCGTCAGTTTGGTTAGGTGGAGTTTCATCATTTTTAGAGTCTGGTTTTTCTAAAGGATCTTTGTTATCACCAGATGGTGATTTAGTTGACGACTCAATGGAATCCCCGTTATCTACATTCGTCGACTGTTCAGCGATTGTAGAGGTGCCTTCCAGATAGGTTTCCCACAAAGCTAATCTCTTAGCACGCTCCTCTTCACTCTCCACGACATCATATTTAGTTTTGCCATCCCAAATCTCCGCGTGCAAAACACGACCGTTGTAGAAAATGCTCTTATTGAAGTAAGAAAGAGCAGTATCTGTCTGCTCAGCTGCAGAAAACCATACGATTGCTACACCTTCTGCGTTATTCTACATAAATAGATGAATAAATATACAGTGTTACTCAATTATTTGTTTTAAAAAAATTGGGACTACTGAAGTTTCTCGTTATATCAGGGTAAATTATTGTTTTCCAAAATTTATAATGAGATTCCTAAGTGCTGCCTTAATTCTTTTATTTTGATCATAAATTAGACTAGTTTAGAAACGGCAGCAAGTAAAATGAAGTATCAATTAGAAATAACCATAGAAATATAATGAATACAAGGTGATCTATCTCATTCTCATTGAGGGGACAATTAGAAACATGTCAGCTGCAGGCAGACGAGCTTAATCACACGGAGCTCAATTTTAGAGTTTCATTCGTGATTAGAAGTCAGGCATTATTTCCTAGAGAATCAGAATTGAGTATTGTTGATGATTTGACTGCAGAATTTGATTATCAATTTGTCTCGACAATCTCATTTAGGGTACGTACGAAATTAAAATCAAAACATTAATTGAATTTATAATGTGAATTTGCTTCAATTATGGATTTGGAATACTCATAATTCATGATTTCTCCAAATTTATCTTTTCAAAACTGTGCAATTTGCATACAAAAGTTACATTTGCACGTACGAATGTGTCGTTCTTTAATTTATGAATTGGCCCTTAGACTGCCACTCTATATTCACACAATAAGGCCCTATTCGCCCACGAAAAAATTCAAAAGTGTTTCAGGGCAAATGGATTTTTTTGAACAAATTTTAACGATGTTTGTTTAACGTTTTTAAGTGATCTGATTGGACGAGCCTAGATATTTTAAAATTTCCGCCTTAAAAAAGATGTTGATCGTTCAAGATATTTCTGAAATATTCGTTTGCTTAAAATTCAAAATTTTAGAAACTGATCGTCATTTTTGGATTTAATTTTGAAGTTAGCGCTTTTTTCGTGAGCGAATAGGGCCTAACTGGATACATCTCTATGAAAATAATACACACAACCACATAACAACTGGATACTCACATCGTGAATAACTATTCGTTTAACCTCTCCACAATTGGTCGCATCGCTTGTGATACGATCTCGTATTTCAGTTAACTTCAAAGGGTCAGCCTAAATTAAATAAATCATTTCATCTCATGAGATTTTCATAAACTACTACACAAATGGTACATTTAAAATCATTATATATTCATAGAGAGAAATGTGAGAACTGAGAGAGCTTACATCTAACATCTCAATTGTGAAAACGTTCTTTAGAACAAGAGCTCTTTCTCGCTTTTCTCTCTCAAATCGAGATTTTTCAGGACCCCAGCGAAATAAACTAAAATTAGAAGTGAGAATTAAAAAAATTCAGAAACGTGAAAATGGGAGACATAAATAATTAGTTTGAGTGTTCAACATGGAATAACGATATTTTGAAGCAGAATAGTAGAATTAGAAAAAATTGTAACAATATGCGTATGTAGAACTAACTTTTCCTGATGGATTTTTATTTTCTTTTTTTCTTTATTGGTAAGTTTTCTGCGCTTTTGAGGATCGAAATCGCCTTTCAATTGGAATTTCGCCTTGGACACTGAAATGGTTGTTCCCCTCAGTTGATAGCCATCGATTATTTGTAGGGCGAGATCAACTGATTCAATCTGTGTGGGTCAAGAATAGTTTATAAATCTACTCTTATGAATTAATCTGTTATAGGTCTGACTGACCAAACATTGCAAACGATCACATACAAAAAGAATTAGCCGATATAGTACAGGATAGACACACATATGGAACCAAAGATATCTAAATGCTTTTAAAAACCGCCAAAATCACACCATGGAATGAGATTATATAAAGTCAGTTTTACATTTCTAGTATTGATGAAACATTAAGTTTTCAGTTTCTTTAATTAAATGTTCAACAAAATTGACAATTCACCTTAATATAACAGCATCTTCCATCCCCCTTCACGTTACCCAGGTCATCTCGATACAGCTTAGCTCTTGGCTTGTTGGAAAATGGTTCATACATGAGCATGCCACATTTAGACATGAGGGCAACAAACTCCTCATCGGTGATATCTAATGGCAAGTTCTGAACATAGACGTGAGTATTCTTCTCCTCATTTAATTCGTACCAGACAGGGGTACTTTCAGCTTTGCGCTTCTTTTTAAGAGCCTGACCCTCACTAGCATGCTCTTCTGAAGCTTCTTTCGATTGAGAATCCGGTTTCGACGCTTCACTAGTGGCCTATAATATTAATATTTATTTGACTGATTGATTAATGCTGAATGAATTTAAAAGCTATATGACAGCAAGGTCATGCATGACTCCATATCAATTAAAAAACAGACTCACTTGAGGTTCTGATGACACTGATTGTGGCTGAGTTGCCATATATTTTGCATACCATTCTCTATATGCATCAGAATTGTAGTAATCAAATAACTGTTTATTTTCAGATTTCTCTTGATCAGAAGATTCACTCGCCGTGTTTTCACCATGCGTTGGTTGCATTTCTTGACATTTAGTATAGTAATCTTTCCAATCTTGTTCGCGAGACTTTCGTAATTCTTCCAATTTTTCAGGAGTCATCTGTAAAGCTTCATCATCAGCTGGATTGATACCATAGGTCATTTGATATTGAGCTAAAAAGTCTTCATCAACCTAATATATACATAGGTAAACATGAAGTTAATAAATCAAAATCAATTAGATGATATTTTAATACTCTTTACATAAAAAAATAGGGCAAATCAAAATGTGATTCAACAATCATTTCATAAAACAGTTTCAAAAACTGTTGAAAAGCATTTAATGTTTTTGAGAACATATTAAGAGTATTATTCAAGAAGTTTGAAGTTTATCCATGAAAATGTATGGTAAAAAAATAAAAAGATGCAGTTGGATATATAATACAAAACAATAAACAAGATAAAATAATTTAAAACAGAACATTGCATTTAATAAACATAAAGAAATGAATAAAAACAAACTTTTGGAAACCAAGCTTTGAATTTCGCATCCCATTCATAAGTAGTTCCATCAGGATCAACTCGAGTATTTCCCTTTTGAGAAGATTTTTTTTCAGCCTCTTCTTTCTCTAATCTAAGCTGTTCTTCGAAATCAATATTGTCATCATCTGTTTCCATTTTGTAAACTAAAAATAAAAATAAATGAATCATTTTAAATACTTAAAAGGAATTAGAACTTTGATTAGTTAATAATTAACCTCAAACAAGCAAATCTGGAAAATGATATAGTAACTAAGACCTTTTTTCTTATATAATTAAAAGAGAGTACGAATATATTGGTGAGAATTGAATTACCCTGTTTTGAGTGGATTAAAGATTTTGGGCCAATAAATTATATGATGTTATACCTAGTTTTTATTTTTGAAGAATTTAATTCTATCTAACTTCTGTATAAAATTTCTAACATTATTGTGTTGGTAGAATATAAGAAGCAATTTTGCATTTAGTAGGTATTTTTTGAAATATTTTGAAATATTGTTTTGTATATGGTCAACATGTTCTTTAAAATTAAAAAAATCAGTAAAAATATAGTTTAATTTTTGTGCTTGAAATTATTTTCCTGGGATTATGAATTTTGTGTTTTTTGTAGATTTAGAGTGAGTAGTGAGTTTATTTGATTTAAACCTTTCATTTAAATTGTCTAGAGCAAAAGAAAAATTAACTCATCTATAGTTTTTACAGTTAATCATAAGCAAGTATATTCTACAAATAGTATAGGTTACAAGTTTTTATTTGGGATTACCAATATTTTATTTTTGGATACTCTATTATCATTATCATTATGTGATGATCACATCACAAAATTTCTAATTTTGCAAATATTATGTTCTAACAACATAAATTGTTACACTATATAGTATAACCATTTTTAGTAGAAATAAATATTATGACATATTAAAATTGCTATTAAAATAATAGGTATACTATTATATATATATATTATGTAATACTTATAAAAAGCGCATTAGTTTAAATAATATTTAGGTTATTCAAAAACATATTGAATAATTTAAAGAATTCTTTAATTTATAAATTTGATCATTGAAAAACTATCCACCAAATAGGTTTAATATATGCATATATATTTTTAGCCTGTATAATATTAAATATCTTTCGTTGATGTATTTATTTTTTGCGATATATTAAGTCTAAAATAGAAATCATTATCATATGTTTAATCGCGACTCTCATTATAAGCACTTACTTACTTAATATTAATTAATGTGGCTTTTAACATATCCGAAAGAATTCCACTTTAGAGAAAATACCAACATGGAACTTTCAAACAGGTAATCGATAAGCCAAATTAATTCGGATATGTGAAATTAGTAGTTTTTGCTGGATTTCAGTTCCAAGTATAAATACTGTTGTTGGCAACAACGAAGTATACTCTAATGATATTATTATTATTAGTAGTAGCAGTGGTAGTAGTAGTATACGATTTTACTGGAACTTTTTAATAACAAACATTTTAATGTTACATAATATCTGTAAGTACCAACACGTTTTCATATGATTTATTTATCTACAGCATGTATATAATGTAATTTACATAATTTATATAATAATTTACATAATATCATGTAAATTAAGTAAAGTTGTTTGACTGATATTGTACAGATACTATAAATGTTTCTCTAAGAAATATATTATGCATTGTAGATTTAATCACATTTTGAATCAAATTGAAATACCTATGTTAACAAATATCCTCCAGTGGGGCACATCTGGGATGTACCATCGCTCCTGATTGAAGGCGAGCAGCAGAGGACTCCTGGAACGGTCTGTTGCAAACACCGCATAACTTATTATCGTCTATATACACAGCTGTACCCGTCTGTTTTATCAACTCCAAACGTGATTGATGGCATAATGACGCTTCTAATCCACTTGCTAGACACACCATTCTTGATTCATGCAATGATTGGCGTAGCGCTCTTGTCAAGAAATTCGATAAAACAGAGACCGACCACTCATCCGGCAGAAGGTTTAAAACCTATAATAACGACAGAGGCTTTCCATTATACACTTTATTGTAATTTATCAAAAATGGCAATTAATTGAAAAGAATCCCAAAATAGTAAAATGTCAATTTTTAGTTATCTCTATTCTCTCAACATATTGCTCTTATGAGGACATAATATATGAATATAGAGTGGCAGTCTAAATGAGATTTTGGAGACAAATTGAAAACAGAAAATTCTGCAAGCAAATCCACGAATAGTCGATTGTGATATAATATGTACCTAAATGATCTGAGACAGTAATTGAATTGAACAGCGGTTTAAAATGATTAAAATAATATCGTGATATAATCCTATGATAAAATTTAATGAAGATCAGAATTCCAATACATAATTTGTAAAACACTCACATTTATATAATCAAATTCAGCATCCACACTATTCAAAAGTCTGATAGCTCCGGCACAATGCAATCGATAATTTCTAGAATATCAGAATAAACACTCGACTGACTTTTAATATGCATATATCTATCTATGTACATTAATTTGCATGCTAATTAAACAGCAAAAGTTGCATCGAAATCGTATTGAAAGAAAACAACAGGTGAATGAATGCTCACGGATGAGAGTGGTTGAGATAAACAGTTAGCAAAGTCTCATATAATGCCTCTCTCTGTTTCAGAGGTTTGCCACGCCCCATTCTCAAACAGTAGTATTCGGCCGCATCGAAATCATTCAACTCGTAGACAATGATATTCATGGCTTCTGTGTGCTCGCCCAGCTAAATTCAAAATTAATTACAACATAATGAAAATCATTCATCATTATTCGAGTCGAGGAAATCAATAATATTAATGATCACTTTGCCATGCAATATAGCGGTCTCCATAGTGAGTCCACCGACATCTTTCACTTTTGATAGCAGATGCTGTACTCGATAGAGATCTGATTCTTCAATGAAATGCTGAAATCGCTTTCTGAAATATAAGGAAATATATTTACATACACTAATCATTGGTATAAAAATTCAGAGTTAATTAGGATGTAGATATGTAGACACATAAATAAATAAAAAGTCTGGAATCGGAATACGCTTCTCACCTCACTGATAGCAATTCCTCTTCGCGAGAATTCGAGACATTCTTCTCTTCTCGTATCTCCACCACCTTCTCGAGATAGAGACGGGCTAGCAGAGAGTGATAATTAGCAGTCTACAATTATACAAAACAATCGATATTTATCTATGCATTCATAAACTTAAAATATTCAGAAGAAGAATATGTATTGTGTAGATCAGGAAACAATCATCAATAATGAAATACCTTTTTTCATTAAAATATTATTAAATAAATTGGAGTGATCACACATTCGAATAGGATGATTTCATGCTCCTTAAATTTCAAAGTAGATGCTTTAGAAGATAGACTAATTGACATAGACTAAAGATAGAGCAATAGATTAAGTAAAATATGGAAACTATAGAATAAGAAAGCCAATACGACTGAATATCTTATGATGGCAAATTTTTGTGAATATGAAAAAAAGCACAATTCACATAATTAAGAACTCTGGTCATTTTTAATGAATTCATTTACCTGGTCTTTCTTTGTAAAGATGATGTGCTCCAGATATTTAGTTAAAGCAATTGGAAAGTTGTGCAAATAGTCAACTATAAGGTCCACTTTCATTTTATCGGATGGCGCCTCATTCGGTGGACGATCCATGAAAATATGAACACCCAATTCCTGATCCAAATTCAACAACCAATCAGCATATTCAAATACAAGCTCGTGCTGTTCAAGGCTAAACAAACAGAAAATCAACCAATCATAGTTCAGATTTTAGTTTCGTAATTCAATTCACTTAACTGAGACTTGCGCTGTCAATTTAAAAAAAAGAATTAGGGAGTTCTGCAGGGAATAGAGATATCACTTGTCACTTGACGAAATTTCGCTGTCGTCACGGTAGACATAAAGCTATATAGAGTCGCTACATCTACCTACAACAATCCTTTCAATTCTAAAGAGAATACCGTGATTTGATTTGCATCCAATGCAGATTTCAGCCATTGCTGTATTCGTTAATGTGCGATCTATTTACCAGTAAGTCGAGCTGTGTCTAAATCATTGTTCAGCCAATCAGAGCTGAGTTGAGTGACGGGGGTAAGAGTAGAGGTGTATGTACATTTAGTTTAATCAGATGTCTTATAGATAATAAAAGCATTCATGATAATATCATATAGATATGTTTCGATGAACCACTTACTTGATCAGAATCTCAACTAAAAAGAACAGTCCCGGGAATGTTGCATCTTTTAATTCTCCATCCACAATTCTGAAATTACATGACGCAAAGACAGATTAAACACAACTGCTGAAAGAGAATGGACGTTACATCAAGAATTGTTTTAGTAGTGTTATAAAGTTTTCCATTTTTGTCAGATTTCAAGTCCAGAATCAGGCTAATAGAAAGAGCTCTATATGAAGAAGAAAAATTCTCCTTGCTATGTTACCAAATGCATAGATGTTTTCATCTCACATATGGCAGACTGTCAGAGGCGCGTTTGGAGGTTTCTATGGTCATAGATCGATTGGGGAACTCAAAATACATAAGAACTGGGCCAAAAGATGTTAAAGACCACTATTTTCTCTCCATCCTCAATGCATAAAGTTTGTTGATGCGCATATACTGAGTATCATAAAAAAGTCTATCAATGTATGTTAACATACTTTTGCCAGATCTGTAGAGCCTTTTTGGCATTGTGCTGCCAGTGATATAACATGGCAGCTGCATGGTGACTATTCCTCCTGACGAGGTAGTTGATAACATCTTCCACATCCACTGTGCCCATGGTGATGATAAAAAGATTGAGATCATGCGGTTTCAATTCCGCGTACAATTTTAACAATACCGTCTCGACAATCTGAAATGGCATCAACATCTCAGCTAACTAATACGCAAAGTTAGCAATATTTCACGATTTTTATGTTCTAATATGATATATCATATAGTCGATTGTAACTTCAGTACTCAGTCAAAAACGCCAAAACAATAGAGCTGCTTAAATCGGAGAAGCAAAATAAGTTCAAACGGTCAAACGGATAATAAATTTATTTCAACGATCAAAATCTTAAATAATGATTGGATGTACTGAGGTTACTGATATATTTTTACTTCTTTAAAGGGCAAGGCTAATTTGCTTTCTCTGTGTTCTTCTAGAAAGGTCAAGAGAAATAATCGATATTGAAGGTAAAGCTCTGGATTTGTTTGACACATTTCCTGTATCATTTTTTGAGGTACATGACCAGGAACACGGAAATTGTACCCATCCGGTAGTAATTCCGAGTAGACACACAATAGCTAAAACCAACAAATGAGGTAAAAAGGTTTTCTTTAATTCTACATTTCTAGGTGCGTATAAAAAAAACTCAAGACGCATTTTACTCACTTCACGTATGTCTATACTGCCTTGCTCAAAATAGCTTTGGGCTTCCTTCAATTTGGCATACTTGAAATAAATGAAACCAGCGCCAACAAGGACGCATCGAAATTTCTAAAATAGTCACAACAAAATAAAATTCTATAATTTACAAAGGGAGAATAGAAATGATTATTTTATAAATAATTAATAAGTTACATACCTTAATGAAAGACATCTCATTAGCTAGATGTCCGGCCATTTGTCTTTCCACTTCAGCAAGTTTTAACGCTTCTTTAACTCTATTCTGTGCCAGAAGTTCCATAGCTTGCTTCTCCCATGGCTGTCTAGAGAAGAGATAGACATCTTGCTTTCTACCAACGAGAACCGTGTTACTTCCGCGACACATACAGGTGCCATCGGACACAGGAAAACTTTGCTTCTGTTCTTGGTCAGACAGACTGAGAAGATAATAAAATTTGCTCAAAAATCATTGCTCTTGTAAAATGTGTAATGATAATTGGGCAAAGAATATTAAAAATACACATCATGAATTATGAGCTCGAAAACTTACCTATGTACAGTAAAAAACTCATCATCAAGCGCCAGGATGTATGGCTTCTGATAGAGGACATCAACCAGATTCTGACTCCATTGGAGAGGCGGTCGTTGAGAAGCACCTTCAATATTAGCGAATATGCCAAGAGCACCGGGCCCATTAACTAGAAATTCATCCTTCATTTAAAGAGAAAAAACTATAGTCATACAATCAATACAAAAATAATAATCGATTTCTAGTTGGAGATATGAAACGTTACTAAAACTTACTTTACCAACTTGAACTAGCAGAGGTGTAACAGGTTCGTTACCGAATTCGAATAATTCCGTAGTTTGATTACTTTTTAAGTTGATTAGATTGTACACTTTGCCAAAAGCAACACAAATAAGGCCACCACTAAAAGTCTATAAACATTAATGTTAAAATATTTAACAAGATACAATTTGTTAAAAATTAAATCCCAATTTTACATATTATCCGCATGTATTTCGATCAGATAAATCCTAATAATTACGACAACTGGACTAAATTATTCTAGACATATACGAGTTATGAGCAGTAATATCAAACAAAATTATTTATGAATTCATAATTTTAATCTGATCCAGTAAGCAAGCGGTTTAACAATTTGACATTTTATTGGACAATTGATGTGAATTCCAAGAATAAGCCTGACACTTTTACACATTTTGAGCTCATCAAGACTCTTTTCTACGTAGTCTGATATCTAGGACACTCTAAGCAATTCCCTAATTTTTGAGATTCAACCTTTGCTCATTTGAAATGCTGAAAATGAGTCAATCTGGTATATGAAATAAAATATTTATGACACTAATTTATTATAGACATCAAATCTAAAAATCCTTTCATTAATCAGAATAGCTTACAAGTCTGCGGGGAATATCTGAAACTGTAATTTCACTGATTAATTGTAGTCTGTCTGCCTCTACTGTATACATATGAACCACTCTTTGTTTAGTACCAATACATAGCTAAAAAATACATTTAAACAAATTATGTATGCATACATTTAATTGAACTGGTCAGTAATCAAAAGATGAAATTCATACTTGGGTTAAGCATTTTTGTTCTCTGGTTTGACCTTCTTGAACATGAAAGCATGATACTGATTTTATTTTGTGTGATAGCAATGCAGGCTGCAAGAAAAATTAAACTTATTATGTAAGAAGTAGAAATATTAATTAACCATTTTAATTGTTGCTATACAGAATTTGTTGGTACCTCAAGGGATGGTATATTGTAAAATGTTAGTGTATCATCACAAAGGGTGAATAAAACATTCATGAATGTTGTTGCCTTGATGTTAACAGGTCCTTTCTAAATAGAAAAAGTTTTCCACATGTATGTACTTAATTTTTATATCACAAATTAAATACTAAAAAAATCTAAATCTAATTTATTAGGGGGGAAAGAAATTTCTCCTTCATAACCTTGATTTTTTGGGGAAAATTTGTAATTATGAACTTTTTTCAAACAGTATTGACAAATCAAATCATTATCTGACATACAAAAAGCAATTTATCTAAGAGCTCCAATAGATATGTGAGCCCACCTTTAACTATATCTATTTATACATATAGTAAGCTTAAGTATAAATGGTTAATTCAAAACACTATGCTCACATGTATATTTTAGATTACTAAATTCATTTTATGATTATGAAAGGTTTTTAAATATTTAATGCATAAATGAAGTAAAAATAATTAATATGCTAATATGCTAAAACATACACCAATTGATCTTTGGTTGATTTTCTCATAGAATATTGATGGAATACCTTCATCTTCTATGGTTTCATATTTGTAATGAAATATAGACCTGAAATCAATTAAATAAATGCATTTATAGTACAAAAATTATGCATTTAACCATTAGTTTCTCAAAAAATTATTTTTCATTCAAATTTTTCAAAACTTCATACATCAAAAAGTCTGTTAAACTTAAAATCAGTATTCTTACCCTTTATTTGATCCAATAAATAGATCATAATGTCCTGAAGTTGTTAAAGAATTAATCTAAAAGAAAATTAAGTTATATCAATATACATGTGAATGTGATACTAACAAAAATTTTACTAGAGAGATAGTTAATTATTCATAATTATTTAAAGCATCAGAAAAAAAGTTGATTAAATTTAATTAAAAAATGGTTGGACTAGTTAGTATAAACATTAGACTATCTAAAAGTTTAAATACTCTTTTAGTATTATCTAAATGTAATGTATCTTAAAAATTAAAAATAATAAATGAATTATATTCTTATAATTAAGATCACTTTGAAATGTGAATAAAGGTAGCAAATGCAAGTTGTTGATAATTATTTATTACTTTCAAGACATTGTCGTCAAAAATTTTAATTCCTTGTAACGGTAAAGATAAATTATAAGTGTTAACAGTCATAGCAATCTTATTATTTTAGTAATTCCGACAAATAACCGAAAGGTTTGGCAAAAGTAGAGCGAAGTAAGTAGATTGCCCAGGAACTAAAATTTTAAATATAGTAAAAAATAAATTAAATATAGATAATCTTCATATCAATTTATAGGGAAAAGAAGAAATTATAAGTATCATGTGTCAACAATAGAAATTTGCATATAAATAACTCTGTAGTTTATTTATATTATTTTGTATTTTAAGATAAAGAACTGAAGAACTTAATCTCTTAAAATAGTGTTTAAATTAATGTTAATTGTAAAAATAAGATTTAAACGGTAAACCATATGTTGGACTTTTACACATGTGGAATTATGCTCGACGAAGAGTTAATTAACTGTAATACTTATGATGTATCTATCTATCTATGAAAGATATTTTATCTTAGTAATACAAATACTGAGGTAGGATAATCCTTTTTTATACAAATTAATAAATCATGCATCACTCACAAAATATAAAGCTAAAATGAAAATATACTTATATATATTTATGATTATAGCAGCTAATATCTAACCTCTAATTTAAGCAAATAGACATCAAACATCTTCAAAGTTTATGTAATATAATTCTAATGATGTTTAATCCTTTAATATTTTTATTAAAGATTTTTTACACTAATTAACACTAGAACTACCACTCCGGTCAATTGACCTGTGAATAATAATTCAATGGTTGGCTTGTATATGTTATTACTAATGATACCTAAATATACTAATAGTAATATGAACAAGAAAATAAACAAAAAAATTCCAAATAATTTTACCAATTTAATACATCACATAAAATATTTATCAAATGTTTTATTATTTAGAATAGTACATAGAAACAGCATTTTATATGCAAAAATTGTAATATATAGTATCAATGTCATTGTAATCCTGGAGGTCCGATCTAGTCCGAAGGAAGTCAAAAAGCAGGAAGTAGGCAGCTGGCGGACTGGATCGGAGTCTGAAATAATGAAACGGCGGAGAGTGAGAGAGAGTACAATATTCTTGATAAAAAGTATACATCTTGAGGCCTATTTTTTAATGACTATTATGATATATATTAACTAACCTTTTATGATAATATTAACTGATTTAAGAATTAATTGATGTTAATTATTACAGGTTTATTATAATTTTGTTTAAATAAGACTTAAATAGGAGCAGCCATCTTATTAATCACATTACACTACAAATAAAAACATCAAGTTACACACAATAAATTCGTATAACTTGACGGGTCCACTTGTCAATATGGTTAGACGTCAACTTACTTAAAAATTAAAACTTGACATCAACTTACATAAAGCGTCAACTTATTTAATGAATGCTATAGCCAATAAAATCGAATTGAGACCGTCAAGTATTTTATTATTAAACAAATAACATTACGTAAATTTAAAAACTAGCGTCAACTTTTCATACATTTAAACCAATAAAAGTAATTTTTATCGTCAACTTATGTTATTTATCTTCCAATAGAATAGCACGAATATTTCCAAATTATCATCAAGTTATGTTATTTATTATCCAATAGAATAGCACAAATATTTCCAAATTATTGTCAACTTATGTTATCTAGTATCCAATAGTATAGCAAGAGCGATTCAATCAAAAATATTGATTTATCTTTATATAATAAGAATTATATATAATAATGATGATACACAATTATACTTGTAAGAAATAATAATCTATCTTAAATATTACATGCAAAATATTTGGTGCATGTTCATTTGTTTTGTTCAGAGTGATAATTATTATTCAAAATCCAAAAATAAAACAATGAGAAAATGTATCAAATTCACACAGAATACAAAATTCGATCAATATCATTATTGGGTTTCGGTCCGACATCCAAAATTCGATGGCAGAGAATTTTATAGACAGCAGCTGTCTTCTTAGGAAAACTGAAATAATTAGGTAATAACTGTGAATAAGAATTACAATATCTTTACATTCATACATAGTTAAAATGCCTTGGAGGGCTTCATATAAATTTTAGTGAGACATTTTACTTAAAAAATGAGATTACAAATTTTGATTTAGATTTACAGAATTTTTAACATAAAATACCTTTGCTCTATTATAATAATCAAAGTTTAGGTTAATATTCAGATAATTTATTGCAGTACGATTTCTAAAAAACTTACCGAAAGTTTAGTATATAATATACAGCTATTAAACAAGCCAGTCCAAATGTCAAGCTGCATGTTTTTGGCAGCTGGATGACATTTGTTGTCCCAATATATATTTCTCCGGCTATAAGTGAGTTATTTTCCCCTGAGATGATAAAGAAAAAATATTTTAATAATTGGAATTTTGGTGTGAATCAAGCGGGAATGCTAGTGCGACCCTTAACAATAGCTACAATATTCTTCACTTTTAGAGGTGAAGGGCAAAACACTACCTATTGTCAAAAATTGTGTTAATTCCCCATTTATTTTACCATTATTATTATTACCTTAAGAGTAAAATTACACACTTAATATTTAGGCATTAAACTTAAGAATTTGCTACAGTTTTGAGCAGTCAATCTTGTGAATAGTAGCGCTTATTATGATAATATGGATCGGTATTCATATTAATGTGCAAAAAGTTTTATGTGACATTTATTACATATTATACCTCTCGGCTAAAATAATTAAACTGCCATTGGAGACATGAATATTGGCATCTAATTTGAAAATAAGAAAAGTACTATAGCAATTATTTAAGGTGTTTCTAATTATTTACAATATGGTGTAGTCTTCAATTAAAATAGTACTTATAACTATAGTGAACTCATATATGTATAGTGGCAATAAAAAATTAGGTACACATACTGGGCCATGTTCCTCTTATTTGAGGCTAGGATGTAGTATCAAAAGGAGACATATTTTTCGCCCAAAACAATTCACCAATGCGCCTGGGATCATTTGTCACATTTTTGACTAACGCTTGCGAGCAGTCAAATTTTATATTTAGTCAAAAGATCATAGAAAAATTTTATTTTATAAATATTTTAAAAGATTTACGGGTTGTCAAATTTCTTAGTTCTGTTAAGGTTTCTTCTTCAGCTTTATTCATGATTTTAGTGACTTCTTTCTGAATCTTTCTTCTCTTACTTCTGTGTGATAGCATTTAGGCAATTATTCTGTATATAGGGAGCAAATAAATTCTTGAAATATTAGCATTCATCACATTAAAATAGTCATAGAATGAAATTTATCTCACAACAATTTTGGCTGTATGCATGCCAATTTTTAATTAAATTTTCACTTATAATTCTACTCATGGGTAAAATCATGGTTAAAATCTACTATGTAAAATTAAAAATATCTAATGCACATATATCATTTTATATTATTATCATATTTTATAAAAATAAAATAGTTTACCTTGATTAAAATTGTATCTATAAAGACTATAAGAACAACAAAAACTGAAACTAATGTAATATATATGTCGTTACAAACAATTGAATATGGAATCTAAGATTAAATTGCTTGATCATTATATTATAGTATACATAGAAATTTCTCATGCAATATAATAATATAACACAATTGCAGGAATCTCCACTTATTTTTCACATAATCAAATATGTGTCAAACTTTGAGCATAACGATATAAATAAAAATTGATTGGTTTTAACAAAACGTTCAGCGAACGTTTAGCGAACTTATCAAGTTATGATATATGTATTGATATTCAAAATTCAGTACAACATGTTGTATCTATAAAAATCAAATGAACAGCAAATGATACACAATAAATTTCTGTTTTTATCATTCTTCTGAGAACTATTATCGATGAACGTTTAATTATAACCTTT
>JAYMFX010100773.1:0-13095 GCA_036784945.1 Monocelis spectator | reverse complement strand
TAACAACACTCAATTCATCTATCGATTGAAATCCTCATTTCTATACTCGATTAGTCTGACAACAATCCTGACCAAATCAGAGCAAGTCATCCTCAATAATTTAGCGATTGTAATTTATTAATCAGCAATCGTCACTTACGTTAAGTGATTGAAATAACTTTTAAATAGAGCGGATTCATGGGACTGAACTTCTCTGTGTTGGATGGCTTTGTCATCCAGTAGAGTATCGAGTTCCACCGTCTTGTAGGCTGCAGTTCCATATTCATCCTATTATTAAAGATTTATACCCAAATATCAGCTACAGCATAATTAACTTAACGAACCCACCTAAATTCATGTACACCTATATATAGGTATATTATGTAGCATAACCGCCTATAATGAGTCATTTTAAATATGTATACAACAAAGATTGATTTGAGACCTGATACCTAATTACTGATTGATTGCAGAAGAAAGAGATATCCGTTCATGCATATAGATCCATAAATGGATACATTCTAAAATCAAATCTATAATTGCGCTTTGATGCAATCTTAAAGAGTATACTGGTTGACGTAAAGACATTTATTTAACTGAAGTAATGATACAATTGTTATATTTTTGAAGTGTTAAGAAAGCAGGTTTGGTAAACCATCGTTAACCAACTATCGTCTCTATCGACTGTTAAATAATTATAACAGGATGCGATTTTTGCTTTTTGACAGCAGAAAGATTATAAAATAAATATATATATAAATAATTAAGTATACTTGAGTACTCTCCTTCCCAATCCAGAAATGGACATCATACATCAATTGGTCTTCATCTTTGTAAATCTGAAATGGAGAGTAAATAAAATATATAGTAGTTATTACATTCCTATGATCTCGTATATAAAGTAAATAACTATAAGTAACTCAAAAACAAAAATTATAATAATGTTTCACTATAATCGATTGCGTTTAAGCAAATCCTTAATCAGCATTAGATGCCAACCAGGCAATGGTAACGTACATTTAATATTATGTATGAATCGCCAGTGAAGAAATTTCCATAATCTTCCCGACAAACATCAACGACCTTGAATTTCTGAAATGTAAGATGATTTAAAATATAATAATCATTTTATATTATACTACTTATAAAGAAAGATATTAAAAAACGAATTCCTTACCTCAATTCTCCAAACGAATAGGCGTGGCTCGTGACAATTAAAGGCTTGTCTCCAAGCTGGTTCTGTTTGCGCAGACTCTTCTAAAAACAGGATTAATTCAAACAAAGTGAATATTTAATCCGTGAACGTTTAGAAGTGAATTAATTACACATTTCTCTGAACTCCTATAGCTACACATCACAGAAGAGGTTTCTCTGAAATTCTATATAGCTGAAATAGTGTGACGTAATGATAGATCATTTGATAGGCTCTCATGATATGAGAATCTCTCTGTGAGAAATTCCCTATCTGTAAACCAATTAGCCGCTCTCTTTCAGTCACTGCTGAGATATAAATAGACTGTAACTATAGCAACGAATGCTTGGATCCAGTAGTGACGTCATCACTATTCTAGCGAATAGCTGCATATAACACACCGCGTGCATAGCACACTGCTCACTTTGAATCATTTGATTGGCTCTCGAAATATGAGAATCTCTCAATTAGGAGGAATTCCCTATCTTTAAAGTGTGGCTATATTTAGACTGTAACTATAGCAACGAATGGTATTGATGTCATCTAATACAGGATCGATTTAAAAGCGATCTTGTTTGTTTTATCCTGCAACATATTTATATATACATACACTTTTAGTCAATGATTTCACTTCTATACGATCAAAGACAAAATCGTTAATCTATACAAATGTCATATAGCTTTAAAGAGGCATGCATAACTTACTTACTCATCAATTTTATATTGATTTTATAGTTCAGAATCGTTTTATGTTTTATAGACAAACAAGTTATTGCCAGAAGCAGTATGCAAATTTTAAAATCGCTGAATTTTAAGTATGAATGAATAAAGGACATAGTATGAACGTTAATGACAATGTTCATAAAAAAATGTCAATTTCATTCGCGATTAAGACTGTTTGTTAGACTTCATTAAAAACAAAATTATTTAGCAAAGAAATATTGTCAGACTGGAATATCAGGAATTCTAGATTGATGTCTGAAATTTTCTGATACTTAAATGTTACTCATCAGTATATATCAGCTCAATACAGCATTCATAATAGGTATGAGCATGGTATGAGAGGTACCCCCCCCCCTCCCCCCCAATAAGACATTAGCCTGTTATAACAACCTGCTGTGGTGTATAGGTAATTTATGCTCATCATTGATTGAAAGCAGAATTAGAAGAAAACATAGCCATACACCGCATTAACCATTATAGAGCAGCCTTTCACTTTCTGATAATTTCTGCTAAGTCTTCCTGAAAAGATGTCATTAATAATTAACAACAAAGAATACGACAATACCTGCAGTACCATTCATTGATTATCCAAACTGATTTACAGATAATTCTACAAACACTAACATTCTATAATATATTAATGAAAATACAGGTTCAAGACAACCTTTGGCTGGCGGGGGGAGGTTATCAACTTGTTTGTTAGGTTAGGGTTGTTTATTGTTGAAAACGTGTCAAAGTGAACCATTTAATTTAGATAATCTAATCATTGTTCAATATTTATAAAGATAAGGATAAGATTTTTATTTAGATCATTCCTCGACCCAATCTAGAATTAGGTATATACGCTAGCCAATCAGGAGAGATTGGCTAGCGTCTATAAACCGGTCAAAAGAGATTGAAAGCCAAGCGCTGATTGGCTAGTTGTTTGAGTCTATCTCATAGAGGTGTAATGAATACAAGGTGATCTATAGAGTGCTGATTTGATTATCATTTCGAGGGCACAATTAGAAACATGTCAGCTGCAGGCAGGCGAGATTAATCGCGAGTTTCATTCGTGATTAGAAGTCAGGCTTAGCGAATCACAGTTGAGTATTCGTCGATGATTTGACTGCAGAATTTGATTTTCAATTTGTCTCCACAATCTCATTTAGACTGACACTCTATATTCACATATTCTAATAGCTAATTACATCTCTATGGTCTATATATATATATATAACTTAGTTCGACTTCGAGATAGCTCGAGGCAGAAGTCTTCAAAATTTGTATTTAAATTTTAACTTACTTTTCACTTTCCGATCGGTATCAGTACCAAAGAGAGCCATGTTTGAATCCTTCCAGTCATATTTTTTCGGTTTCACTAGGCCACTCATTTTTCTTCTTTATTTTCTTTAAAGAGAAATATTAATAGAGAAATAAGAACAATAATCAGATTAAGTAATATGAAATTTGCAATCTAAATATTATTAATTGCAAATACACACCCAAAATTAAAAATAATTCCGTATTCTTAACAGTAGGTATGGTAAGTCTTCTATACACCTTCAGATAAATTCAGACAATGATTCATTGATTCATTTTAGCGAAAGAAGTGCGTATTGATTGAGACATTCTGCACTTGGCTGCAGCGCGTCATCAAAACGGCTTCCAATCACGACCCTATTTTGAGAACAAATGCAGATAACTTTCTTCACAATGCATACCAGGCGTATTGTGGAGAGAAGGTCGTGTGAGTAATTGTAAGGGAGAGGAAGGGAAATCATACAGAGCTAGCTGCTATTGCTACACAGCAAGGATTTATAAATAACGGGGAGTCGATCTAAGGGGGAGTTGCACATGACTATATAAATAAGGAATATTATGATCATCAATTTTGAACGAATAGATCACAGAGAGATGGTAAATATATGTCAGTTTTTCAACACGCAATATTTGAAGATCGTATAGGAGGGGACTGAGTGGTTTACTTAGATATTCATGATCTGATCTACCTCTTATTCAAAAAACAAAAAACTCCACTGCTAAAATCAATTAGATGACCTTCATATTTCTCTCATCCTTACCCTACTGTCATCAAACCTGCGGTCGCTTTAGAGAGCATACGACGCCAATCAATGTTTGTGTTGTTAAAGAACGATCTGAAACCACAAGAATCCATATTAAGATCGTCCTTTTTATTTTCTATATTTTAACTTTTATAGTTAAACACAGATTCTCCACTGGACTATTGCAACTCCACATTGATAAACTTAATCTAGCTAGGTAACTCTATATAGAGCATCTTCTCCATACATAATAAAGAGTCACTCGTTTTGAGCAGATGGTTCAATTATAACACTATAACTATTTCTTTTCAGGTACATCCCTAGTATAAAAGTACAACCTTAAAAAAATGATTGTCTTTATAGTTCCAGAATTAGTAAATAACAAGATATAAAAAAAAGAATTTAAGATAAAGGTATAGAATGAGTAAAAATTAATTTAAATTAAATTAAATTGAATTGAATTAGATTAAATGTTGAGTAGATTGGTTGTGGTGTATAGTACACGGTATAAAAGTATTTTGATACATTCCTATAGTATGATAATTGCTAAATTATTGTTGTGAAGTTTTAATTATTATGTAACGGATGCTTAGAGTATTTAAAATGTTATCCACGCAGACAGTAAACCTGAGTCATTTACAATACAAACCAGGTTATTCTTGTCAACATGTGAAACATGTGAATAAAGTTTTATTATATTTTTTGGGATTATAGTCTAGAAGTCTACAACCCCAGACTTCTGTTATACATAACATGCTAAATTAGAAAGCACTGAAGATTTGAATAACGATTTTTTAGTATAGTATATACTTACATTTTTGAACAAAGTTATTGATATGTAAAATGACCATTGTCCATATTATTTGTAATTGTAAGGCCGAGATATTTAACTTTGATATTAATATTGATGCGTGATCTTAAAAGCTATATATATATAAGAGAAGAGAAAAAAGATAAATATAATGAATATGAGGTTTCGTAGATGTGTTTTACATATATCTGCTTTTTATAGGGTCGCACAAGCGTTATATTTAATGAAGTTCATGTAATTATACCATATTTGATTTGTTTTTAATACTAAGGAGTTTCTTAAAAAAATATATAGAAATAAAAATAAAATATTTAAAAAAAAATTTAAAATATTTTAAGAGTTCAATATAAGAGTTTGATGTTCACTCTTTGGTGTTCACCTTAGACTATACTTTGAAAATATACTAACTATTAATAGACTCTTAAAATGTTCATTTTGGTGTTTATAATAATGTGTAATATATTTGTTTGTTGGGGCTAGATTATTTATTAAAACTGTGTCGTTAGATTTAAATAATCGTGCTTCGCTAATTACTATTGGTAAAAACTCAAAATGTCTCGTTACAGAGGCATTCTACTGATATTATTTGTGTCCAGTATTTAAATATATTTTTAAAATTTTATTTCATATGAAACTGCTATTGTTTGCATGTTATAGTTCAATTTGACTTGATGAATGTGTTCATTGGGATATTATTATTATGAAATGAGTTAAATATCAAGTATTCTCATTGATATTTACAGGTAATAATTGTTTTATCTCTAACAGCTCCTTTCAAATGGCATTTCTATATTATCCTATAGAAATATATAAAAGATATAGAGGGTTTGAGTGGGTTAACAGCCAATAGGTTTATCAAGGGGCAAGGGCTAGTGCTTGTGCAGGTTAGATGAACAGAACCCATTTAGACACAGCAGATTTGTTTCTCTTTTTATGCTATGTGTTGTGTTCTTCTATGATACACTACATGTCTAAACTATGCTATCACCAACATTTCATTATTATATTCTGTATTCATGTGGAATATTCTCAAGTTTTAAGGTTTCTATTTCTTTTATAGGTACCTTATTATGACTTATGAGATCAGTTTATTAAGTGTATACTCTCTTTTCAAATGAATCCATGTAAAATACTTTCCTTTTTGGTAATATTAAGTTTAAGTATCAAATGTCAACAAAAGTTATACAAGATATACCCATTTGATAATTTAATTTAATATCAAGCTATAAAATCCATTATTTAGCTTACTTAATCTCAGATTCATACATTTACTTAGACATTCTGATTTCTCTAATTATGATAATCCTTACACCAATCAATTAAATTGTATTCAGTGTGTTTATATGAATGGAAATTTTAGCTAGCTATAGCATCATAAATGATAATGTTACTAGCCCAAAACTGTGTTGTTTTTACATTCTCATGAAAAAGTAAAGCATAATATTCACCATATTGAAGAACAGACATCTTTGACAAAATACAAATACTGTAAATTCTGGCGTATAAGACGCACCCCTAACTTTACTTCTCATATTTAAAAAAAAATGGTATACCTAGGTACCTTATATTTATATTTAGTAGGTACTATTATGAAAACAACTGAAATAATACAAAGGGGAACCTATAAACTCTGCTCACTCCGTGAAATATAACACAATTAGTACCATTTATTATTTACGTTTTTAGTACCTGTACATATTAAAACATATATCTAGCTACTATTAAAATTTTCGGTTCACGATTTTGGTTTTGAAAAAACTTGAAATTTTATATGTTTGGCGTATAAGATGTACCCCCCAATTTTGACTTCAAAATATTGGCTTAAAAGTACGTCTTATATGCCGGAATTTACGGTAATAGTCAAATGATAATTTTATATTTTTAGGTAAAATGAAAAGTTCAGATGAAGACAGTGATGCTATTGATGAGGAAACTAAATCATATCTTAACAGTCTCATTCATTATTCTAACCATAACCTAGAAAATACAGATTCTCCACCAAATGTTGTTGATTCAGTAGAACCAGAGGATAATTCAACTAACCAGAATAATATTGATCATTCTCAGGTCTCATCTATTGATTTAATTAATCCACATTTAATTTTATCTCGATTAGAAAGTGTTAAAAACACTGTTACTAAGCGCCTTCAAAAATCAAAGATGCGTGATGCAGCATATGGAAAATTTATTACCTCTTTACAGACAACAACAGATGATTTTTTGAGTCAAAGGGACATTACTACAGTCAAGAAAACATTTAACACTAGTGGAAATTGTATTGTTACTGAAAAAGATGATGCCTCATCTGATCAAGAGGATGATTCTCTTTATGAAATTAATAGATCAGCTTTCTCTGAGACTCTCTGCTCTTCAATTGCAAAACATCTGCCTGTATTTGAAAATGTAGAGGTAAGCATTTTTGTTTCTCTTATAATTAAATCATTTCTGCAGATTATAACATTTACTTTATTTAGAGTGATTCTTCCGAGCAATCTTTGAAGGAAGAATCGAAGTATTGCAAACAGATCAGTAGGTCCAATCCCACTATGAATATTCAACAAATTGTTCAGCAGAGCACATGCAATCTAACTCAGTTAGTATCAGTTAAAGCTGACCCTTGGCGTCTACTGAAAGAATCCACAACTCAAATCTCATCATCTCGCTACTACAGTAGAGCGGCAAATAATGCAACATGCGAAAATTGTCTAAAGAAAGGTCATTTCACTTCTCAGTGCGAAAGAGTGAGTCAGAGTACAGCATTATTGCCTGAATGTTATAATATTTACTTCGATTTAATGAAGCCGCTAACAAACACATTATAGAGTGGACCTGTTTGCATCTTGTGTTCACAAGAGGGACACAGACATATTGACTGTCCTCAAAAGGTTTGTCACGCTTGTTTCGCTACTGGTCATTCTATTGAAAAGTGCCCAGCAGTCAACCGTCTCCGCGATCTTCACTGTAACAGATGTGATGTGAAAGGTCACGATGAGAAGGTAAGAAGACCTCCAAAAGAGGTTCTGTTTAATATGTATGGAAATCTAAAACAATACAGCTACTCTTTCTCTTTATAATTGTGATTTCTAGCTGTGTCCTGAACAATGGAGACAATATCACGCTACTGTAAGTCAGTGAAGATTTCTTACTTGTTATAGAGACTGAATGATTAAGAATTGATTTCTCTGATTCATTGTAGACAATACCTGGTCCTCCAGTTAGACCCAAACGAGTGCGTCATCTCAAAATCACCTGCTGCAATTGTGCCAAGCATGGACATTTCCAAAATGTGAGGAACATTCAGAGAGAACCCTTTTTTATACACAAATAGCCGTTTTACAAATGCTCTTATCTTCGAATACTTTTTGTTTTTTTCATTTTCTAAATTAATTGTTAATCGCTTAAACATTACTTCAGGAATGCTACAAGCATCGACCCAAATCCAAATTCTTATCCCAATTCATCACACAGACGGTTGGTCGCTACGATAAGAAAGATATCTACCATCAAATCAATAACAAATCATCCCAATATCGAGGTATTTTATTGGTGTTTCGTAATTATTGACCGTTCAACATAAAATCAGATGTTGCTTTTAATATGTAACATGTAGCAGGTTGAAAGAAACACTCAAATACATAATACCTCTCTCTCACTACGTTTTAGTAAAAATATGAATTTTATAAAGTTCTTTATATTTAAAGATTTAACTCAACCGAAAACGACCATTGTATTTAACGAATCCGAACCTGTAGCTTCAACTAGTCACGCTAATCCAATTACAATAGACAGTAGTCCCGAAGGTTCTGTTCGTCTCGAAAATGATCCTCCATCGTCAACTCCTGGTATTATGAATATTACCTCCACCACTGATGACATTCCTAAAAGTGCTCCTCGAGTTTCTAAACCCCTTGAAGATTTTGTACCCTTCGAAATGGACCATAAATATAAAGTAGGTGGTGTTTTAAGAAAATACAGAAACATCAATCAATCCATCGCAGTACATTCCATTTGGCCAAATTTATAAAAGGAAATGACATAGATATTTCAGTCAATAATTTAATTATATTGTTCTTCGTATTACTACTGGTATAGTAGTAATATGGATTTTAATATCTTTTTATGAGAAGTGAATGAAAAATAATTAATTAATAAATCGATGTATTTACATTATTGATTTCTTGTATAAATATGTTTTAGGCATCTAAGCCATTCAAGAAGTCTAACAATGATTATCAACCAGAAACGCCGCATATTTCAAAGAAAATTCTTAGGAAATCTCTGAAAAGAAAAAAACGAAAAGAATTCGATAAACTCGCCGAAAGCGATGTAAGAAGTTGTTTTTATCAATCAAAAATAATTTCAAAATCACTCTTTAATTTCATAATTTTAAATTTCATGATCTTTCAGCCAATAGCCGCTAAAATATCAAGACCAAATCGATATCTGTTACGGTCAAGTCAAAAACCAACTCCTCTAATTCCCAAATCAAAGAGCAAATCTTTAAACAATCAAACAGTTAACTCAGCAATTGCACGGACAAAGCCGGATAAATCTTCATTAACAAAAGAATGTGATAATGACAGCAGCAAGGATCCTTCTGTCAATAAATTAACTGGATTCGCCAGTAAAGTGTCGGTTAACAAACTGAAGCAACTGTTTCCTCACCATACAGAGGGTAAACGAAATCTCTCAAGGAGTATGA
Organism: Monocelis spectator; assembly: GCA_036784945.1. Taxonomy (NCBI): domain Eukaryota; kingdom Metazoa; phylum Platyhelminthes; order Proseriata; family Monocelididae; genus Monocelis; species Monocelis spectator. The sequence goes on along the minus strand of JAYMFX010100773.1, from coordinate 3,643 downwards.
AAAGGAAGTTGAGACGCAAATTACAAGAATACATGTACGTATGATACTAATATTAAAGTGCGATTAAATTATTAATTTCATCCTTTTAAAAATTATTCATCTGTTTTCAATTACTACTTTGAGTAGTTTTTAAAAAACAATTATCTTTAAGAAAATTTGAGGATTATTCATCTATTTTGTATCACTACTTTGAGCAGTATATTAAGATAGTGTATAACACTTTTGCAATCTCTATACAGCGCTATACAATATATCATTTCCAAGAGTCGAGATTTGAACTTTCGACCCCTGGATTGATGGTCAAGCGTTCTAACCACTCGGCCAGCGCTCTCTACAAAAGAATGACAATTTAAAAGGCTTCTTATACTGTGTGCTAATTCAACTGGATGCTGAATCAGACATAGAAATTAACTTTTACGCAGTAGATATAACTACTAACCACTATCCACTGCTAGCGTGACTCATTTTATCTTTATTTTTCAGCTGTCAAGGCTATGTTCCAGTCAATGAAGTTGAATTAACTGAGCGACTGGAAGGTTGGCTGTACGACGTGGCTGCTGGGGAAGCTCTTACCTTCAAGAAGCGGTGGAGTCTGCAGAACTCAGTCTCTGCCGCTTTGCAAAGTATTGATCCGGAATATTCCGTCCAGGAATTCTCTTCGTCTCAAAAGATTGAGAGTGATAAAATGATGGAAAGTAAACCAACTCGCAGTCGGAAACGCAACCGAAAGAAAGAAAAAAGTAAAAGATCCACCAAGCGAAAGACGAAATCTAAAACTAAGAATTCTGCATCGGTAATTTGAACTTGTCTTTAGTAGGGAGGGTCTGCTTCTTCTATAATTCTACATTGTACAATAATATATTTACTGTATCACTAAGTTGTTTGTTTTAAAAGTAAATGCTTTTATTTACCTGCACAACTTTGTCTTCATCACTATTAAGATACCAAATAGCTCACGCAATCATCAAATTTATAATCTTCATAAATAATAAGCGTATATTTTTATAGTAAAATTCACAAGCTTTCCAAAGTAGGAATCTAGGAAAGTATAAAAATGTGAAGAAGTGCATAAAACGATGCGTTGATAAAAAATAATTGTTCAGGTAATGTAAAGTAAAAATAAGAAGAAGCATAGGATCAATAAAAGAGTTTAAAAACCATTGATGAGCTTAACCACATGTGGAATGAAGGAGCCTAGTCTCATGTTGGTGTTGCTCAATGGCTGTTGGAAATGCCCAAGTTCTTCCATATTGTTGAGAGCGTGGTCCTGGTTGTTGGCGGCTTTGAGGAAGAGTTTTATTGCGGCTTGTTTTATTCTTGACTCAATGTTGAATAGACTAAAGGGGACATCCAGGGGGCGGAACTCCATTACGTACATTTGATATTCTTTGAAAAATCTGTTATAGGGTCTGACGGGGACATTTTGATACGAGAAACAGAACAATGTATGGTTACTAAATGTTTCGAACGGTCAATAAAAAATCTTAGTATAAAGAAGAGAAAAAGGTTAAAACATCATTATGAGTAAAGGTGTATGATGAAAGAAAGTGTCGTTAGGGGATACCGTCCTGTAGAAATTCAAAAGCATTAATTATGCCATAAATAGTAAGAAATGTTCTAGCTAAAAAAATTATTATAAAGCATCCAACTATGACTTTATCAACATTATTTTTATAATAATAATTCTTACTATAAGCTATAATTTAACATCACGGAAAATACGGGTTGAATCAATAATGATAAAAAATGACAATCAATTGTTTTTAAAAAAACACAATTTTATTCGAGTTCGTATCCCGATCACATTACAAAAACTACTCTGTAAATAATCAATATAATGTAGAGAGTACATTTCGGGTATCAGATGTGTCTCTACAAATATATGGAATGTGATCTGGTTACGGATTGACTCGTAAGAAAATTGTTTTCTAAAGGATATTTTTATGATCATTAATTCAATTTTTTTGGGAGAATAATAGAGTGATAAATGACTATTTTCGAGTCATTTGAATAAGGTATGTCCTCTTGAAATTAGATTTAAAAGAATCTCGATCTTTCTTTACTATCTTTCTCAACAATTTGTTAACTTCGTCAATTTAGAAGCTACACTATCCGAATTTTAACACAATCTACTTCAAGTGAATTAAAATGTCCTAGACAAAAAATCAGAAAGATCATATCATGGGAAGTCTCTTAAAATAGCTTACGAAACTACCCCTAGTTTATCATATTGTTATCTAACGTAAAATGTAAATTAGGGGTAATTTTGTAAGCTAATTATAAAGACTTACCATGATGCGATTTTTCTGATTTCTTTTCTAGGACACTTTAATTTGTTTGAAGTAGATTGTGTTAAAATTCGGATAGTGTAGCTTCTAAATTGACGAAATACTAGCCGTGGGGCTCTCAGCTAATTAATAATGGGGGTCTACTCTTATCGATTTTGGTAGGAAAACAGTGTCGAATCGATTTGAATTTTATATTAGGGCAGTTTATTTATTTTGAGAGAAGTATATGTGTACGAAATTTCAGCTCTCTAACTTCTAAATTAAATCCGTTGTTATCGAAAGCAAAGATTAACAATTATTACATTTAAAACAAATTCCACAGAAATTAAATTATAATATTATAAATATTATAGAATACTGAGCCTTCTACTTTAAATGTTTAAGAAAACGTTTTTTTTAGAACATAATGAAAAGAAAACTTCTGAAAACTGTGATTTGTATGCTTCTAACTTGATATTTAAATCCACCAATAGTAATCGAGATAATCAGCCATATATAAACGCTAATTTTGTCTCGAAACAAAATAAATTATTTTTCTCTTTTTACCTAAATCACCATGCGATAATATTCATCAATCAATATGTTAGCTAATCAATCGGTTATGAATACCAACGATTCCAAATGCTCTTTCGATTATTATGAAACATTAGTTAGTTATGATGCCATTCGAGAATACTTTGTGCAATGTTATCCGAATGACTACCATAAGTACATCGGTGTTCTCAAAGATGAGAAACTGAAGTTGCCCACCAGTCTCTATCCAATATTGGTCATATTCGTTGGTCTCATCATCATTGGCGCGTGTGGGAATTTCCTCGTGGTCTATGTTGTCGCGCGGAATAAGGCCATGCGCACACCACGAAATGTCTTCATTGTGAATCTGGCGATTTCGGATTTTACATTATGCGTCTTCACGCAACCATTTAACGTTCTGCGCATTATTACGTTTGCAATTGATGGGTGGCCGTTGGGACATTTCATGTGCAAGTTCACCTCTTTGTTTCAAGGGACCAATATTTTTGTCAGCACCATCAGTATTACCGCTATTGCACTCGATAGATTTCAGGTAAGGCAACAAAATTGTATAAAATTTAAAATAATTAAATGAAAAGTCTATAGATAACAAACGTAGGATCTGACCTAAATATTTTATGTTAAAAATAATATTTAAACATTATTTATATACTTTCCGTACATTCTACTATAGATATCGAAATATTGATAGTCACATATCCATCACAAACAATAGATATCGAAATATTGATAGTCATATCCACTATAAACAATAGATATCGAAATATTGATAGTCACATATCCATCACAAACAATAGATATCGAAATATTGATAGTCATAT
>JAYMFX010100662.1:0-11156 GCA_036784945.1 Monocelis spectator | reverse complement strand
ATACCGATAAAATTCATCCATAGATATTCAATTAAGAATACAGATAATTCATCCATAGATATTCAATTAAGAATACAGATAATTCATCCATAGATATTCAATTAAGAATACCGATAATTCATCCATAGATATTCAATAATGTGATCTAATATGATACGATAGTCATGTGTTTACTGAATTGTAAAATAACTTTATGTTTCAGCAAGTCAATTTTACAATTCATCATTTCAAATTTATAAACACGAGGAGATTGCTAAGAATAAGAATATACTGACGTCAGAATGATCTGTTACTTCGCTGCTGCCTGCTGTGGTGAGAAATTCTTTCTGAGAGAGAGGGAGATGTCTTCCCTAAGCAACGTGACTCTCATTGAAATAAGGAGAATATTGCAGCTCTGTCTGTATTGACTCTGAGTCGTGGAGGAGTATCGATCCATCCATCCATCCATCCATCGCAGATTTTCCTCTCATTCTCTGTCGATTCATAATTCAGTAGATACTCTACTCTACTCTTATCTATAAAAATAGAATTCTTCCACTTATTCATTGCAGTTATTCTTATTAACAATTACAAATGGCCCCTTTGGTGAGATCGTTTTCTTTGATTATTTAGTGAATATGTAGTACTTTTTAAATCAAACTGATACGTATTATCAATTATATAATGAATGAATTAAGTATTTTTAACCATATATCAACTATCTAAACATTAATTATTAAGATGATCTGTGAAATATTCCTTTTTTTGATAACTATAAAGATCTTTATTAGCGCTGAAATTTGTAATTTATCGTTGATTTGAAGAATTTTGAGCTATTTTTAGCTTTGAGTGGTTTTTAGACTCAACTAGCCAATGAAATATCAGTAGTAAATTTGATGTTTTCCTTTTGCCCAGATTTGTCTGCTAATGCTTGGTCTGTTGCACGTCTGTGCCGGTAGCAACTATGACGCCTACATCAATCAGTTACACAGGCGGAATCAGATGCTGCACGAGAACATTATGAATGACCCAGTGAGGAGGGATAGGCTCAGTGAAATGTATGCCCACTATCCCGATACAGATTCTCCATTTAGTGACTCGGAACAAGATGAAGGCGACATTCCTGAGGATCTGTGGAGTGTGAGTTCATTAATTGACCTAACTAATCATTTAGGGAATTCCAACAACTCAACAAAGGCTATTTTTAGCAACCAGCGATCGATCAGATATCAAATCGATAATTTCTCGATAGACTTCATGCTTCATCAGTTTGTCTAGCAACGATTGATCAATAATTTAAGCTACTACATAATATGTATATCTTATTCGCTTAAATTTAGAATCTGATGACAACCATTAATAATGTGCGCTCACGAAGTGAAGAGCCATTTCAAAATCATCTGTGGGGAGAACATAAGGTATCTGGTGGAGCTGGCGAAGGCAGGCAGTGGTTAGCGGATGAAGAAGGTCCAGTTGAGAAGCAAGAGATCAAGACTGACTCCCTGCCCGCCTATTGTTCACCACCCAATCCTTGTCCAGTTGGCATGAAAGAGGAAGATTTTCCCGGACCTTGTGATAAAGATATTCCCGACACAAAAGCATTTAATAAGAAATGGATCTGGAACAAAATGCTGTCCGGTGAATGCTCCTGTGATAAAGAACACATGAAGCCTTGTCCAGACAATCGAGATATTCAGAGAAGAACTATGAATGATGTGAGTTGGTCATCAATCATTATTTTATTCAATTTGTTGTATCCGCTCAAAAATTTTCTTACAAGAACTGTTTGCATTAGAGGACATAATCTGCTTCCTTGAAAAGCTTGGACAAAACTCTTAAAAGTTAAAAATATTTCTTTCTTTCGCTCTCTCTCTCTCTCTCTCCATTATCTTTCTCTCTCTCTTCATTATCTTCTCTCAATCTCCATTATCTTTCTTTCTTCATTATGTCTCTCTCTCTCCATTCTTTATTTCTCCATTATATTTCTTTCTTTCGCTCTCTCTCTCTCCATTATCTTTCTTTCTTCATTATCTTTCTCTCTCTCTTCATTATCTTCTCTCAATATCCATTATCTTTCTTTCTTCATTATGTCTCTCTCTCTCCATTATCTTTCTTTCTTCATTATCTTTCTCCCTCTCTCTTCATTATCTTCTCTCTCTCTCTCCATTATCTTTCTTTCTCCATTATATTTCTCTCTCTCTCTCTCTGCATTCCTTAATTATCAGTTACAAAAAATAATTTTTGAAAATAGTTGTTAAAAAATAATCCGTATCAGATTTTGTCAAATCTATATTCGTTATCAATATTTAATCATTATCGATTTCACAGAAAGCATTTTCCTATAAAGATTAATTCAAAAACTTTTTATATTACATCTGTAGATGTATGAGGAGGATTCAAATCCCTACTTGGTCGGAAATAAGAGAGATCCATTGGTTGGAAAGAAATCACCGAAGATGATGGAAGATACTCATAGACAGGCAAGACTTTTATTATATCTATTCATTTCTCATGATATCAATAAGACCTGCAGCTGATATCGAAAATTAGAGAATTGATCAAACGTATCAATTTATCCAAGCGAATTGATATTTTTTGGGAATTATAACTCAGAATTATACATATAGAAATTAGTTTCTAGATATATCTTAAGCCTTCATAATTATAACGTTCATATTTTTCTCATATTTCCTGTATATTTTAGAATCCTTATCTCGAAGGAAATCAGTTGCAAAATATCAAAAAGAAGGCGGGTCCTCCCATCCCGAATGTGATGTAATACTTCGTTTGATTTACTTTCTATTATACTGTTAAAAGTTTGTGTGTTGCTTTCAAAATGTATTTGTGATAAATCTAGATTTAATGTATTTTATATATTATACCACCATTCAAGTATAATACCTATTTCATAAATTAAATATAATGCTTCACTTATGAGCTTGATCTTGTTACATACCTGTAACATTTTGATGTTTGTATTTGTAAACGCTTTTTTATGACACGTATAACTATCCAATTATAGGTTTACATGATTTAAATATCTACAGAAGTCATTGATATCAGGGACATAAATTATGCAGTAGTCAAAGTCATAGAGTAGCCTACTCTTTATTCTATGGTTAAAGTATTCCCTGATCGATATCCACCTTCCCACAATATCTGATGATTTAATCATCATCTTCCTAAACATGATAATCTCTTCTCCAGGGTATGGCCGAAGTATTTAAACTGCTGTTTTCTGATCTTTGCTTCTATATATAGAGGCATGTTTGGTTGAATTATGTTGACCAAATCTTGATGCTTCTCTTTCTTTTAAACCAAGAGATTTGAAGGATTCTTCTGTATAGGACCACCACAATTCTTTTGCAATCGGCTCTGTGAATGACCCAGGATTAAATAAATAACCGTTAAGAAAAATACAGCAACAGTATAACTGTAAGAGAGAGATTATAAGATGTGTAGTAGAATTAATACGCAAAGGGAAGATCCACAAAAAGGAACAACAAAGTTTCTCTACAGTTAATGAATGCGCAATAAACAAAGAGTTTCAACAATATTACTGATATTTACTCTTCGATTCGAATAAAACAATACGTAGGGGTTTTAGTCGTGACAACGAGATTACATGTCGGTGGTTTTACTTAAGTACTTCACACACACATGTTCACGAGTGATCGGATTCGATTTAAAATTTATATATAGGGTTGTAGTTTTGGAAAGTTTTAAATTATTTGAAATTAGTAGTTGTAAAAGAAAGTTGTAGTTGAAAGAAAATTGAGCATTTAATAATGCTCAAGTAATTGTATTTCAATGAATGCAAAGGATATATTCAATATACACAATAATTCTTAAAAAGAAAAATGGTATTACAGGTTATTAGAGACAGACACATAGATATTAAAAAAAGAATATTTAGGTATTAAAAGTGCAAATAAGTTTGCTAACCAAAACAAATTACCTATTTACAATAATTAAAAGGAATTTGACCACCTTTAATTACACATTATATTATTAAAAACATAATTGGAAGTTTAGAAATTGAAAATTAATTGTGTCAAATATGTACAAAGTTAACAAAAAATATTTCCTATAATGAATGGGATGAGAATTTTAGAAAAAATGGAGTACCACAGGAGACCAAACAACAACACCTAAAACAAAATAATTTAGATATTTAGCTCTGGTGGATTTACGATGCTTTAATTGAATCCTCATGATAATCTTATGGTTAGCTCATGATGACCTACAGCCATGCTATGACCTATATAGTATATAGGTCATAGCATAGTATAGTATATAGGTCTTTAGTTGAAATTGGGATAGATAGACCCCCTCTAAACCAAGTGATTTGAAATTTTGTATACATGGAGTCTTGTTCGATACTAAGACATGGGCAAAGTTTCATTAAGATCAATCAATTACATCAAGAGATATGGCCGGGCAAAAATCGAAACTTGTTTTGTCATTCTCCTTCTTCCGTCATCTGTTGCTAGGGAAGTCTCTATTGCCTAACAACATTCAAGTTCGTTCAGCACCAATAAAACATTCTTTTAACTTTCACCGATTTTAATGAAATTTTAACGCCAGTTATTTGATTTAATAAGAACTCTATAACTTTCAAAAACTGTGAAATCAATGGGTCCTATCATTATTGTTTGTTGAAAAACTCACTTTTCTGAATAATTTATTTTTTCAGTCGTTTTGTATCAGTTAGGCTGATGTTGTCTCGATATGAATTGGCTCGTTTTTGATCTGAAATTCATACAAACAATTAATCAATTAACTAGACAGTCATAATCAATTATTAACCAATTAAAAAGATCGTTTCTTAACTCACCTCGATGGGCAGTCCTCTGGCTGGAGGAGTTATTGTGCATCATGTTATATTGAATGTAAGCGTTAGCTCCATTGAGAGGTGGTGGACCCAATATGGATGGAGCACTAGACGGAGGGTAAGGGGCCGATATGCTGGGATAAGGAGTCGGCATACCCCAGCCGGCGGAAAACGGGGGCGCCGACGAAGAACCAGGGAATGGATAGATGGGAGGAGGAAGCATTAAATTGGTCGAACTGTTGATATATTGGGAATAGTTGCTCTCTGGTCGTTTTTGTGAGCGAAATACTAAGGCTGCCACGGGACAGACATGTCGAGGCCGAGAAAGTGGATGCAGAAAACTGTTCTCAAATTCATAGAGATAGACCTGCGGAATATAAACCGATATACTATCTGTAATAATAATTCACTGTATAATTTAATAGAGATGGAGTAAATTCCGTCAGATCAAGAATATTTAATTGAAGTACATAGTATCTTGTATACCGATAATTTTAGATGATAATCCCTATTTCTAAACTCTTCTCTAATTTACTGGTTTACTGACTCTTAAATCAGACTACAAAATAAAAATGAATAGCAATGAAATAGTGTTATGATATATCTTACTGGATTTAAAAAACAAACAGTTATTGTCAATCAATATTATTAAGATTTAAACATTGATTGTATTGCTTACAAGAGAATTGACATGCTGCAAGTGGAGAGGAGCACATTTATCAGATTTATCAATCGGAATGTGACTATCAAAGGATGGGGTAGGTGCAAGAAGCTCTTTTCTCATTTCAAATGGACAAACAGCTTTACTTTTACCATACATAAACTGAAATAACAAATTTATATTTTTTTATCATGGAATATTAAATATAATTCGGACACAATCAAACAATGAGAAGAGCTAAAAAAAATAGCAGAAAAAGTGTAACAGTCTCTAATGATTATTATTACTAACACAGATTCAAAAGAGATCAATTAATCACTTACTTTAAATGTAACAAGAATCATCATACTTCCACTATCAGCTGAGGAGCTTGCCTGCTCCAGACAGACATCTGCATGCTTGTTTAAGTGGATGCCTGATATGCAATGACCAAGAGTGTTGATAGGACAAGATTTAATCTTTAGACCATCATCAACTACAATATCAAGCATCTTATCATGAACAGTAGCTAGGAAACCATAATGACTAGCAGTTTCTTCTTTAGAATAGCCACGACGCACAAACTCATCTCTTACATCTAAAAGCATATAGAACATGTCCAAATTTTACTATCCTACTATCATATAAATATGGATAATGTTCTGAAATAAAATCTTACCTTCATATTCATTTTCAAATTGGTCATTTTCCAATGCATATACTGTTTTTAAAGTCCACTTGTCATGGAACTGTGAAGCATATTTTAAGAATGTTTCAGTAAATCCTTTGTGCAATTTTAAAGCAAAGTCACCTCCCAGAGAAACTTCTCTTTTATAACCTGAAGTAATTAAGAATAATTTGCTACATATTTATCAACTGATTAATTAGAACTAGATTCCATGATCTTATAATCTCATTAGCCATAAATTATTTTAATTGTTTAAGCTGAAAACTTAAATGCAATCATGGGTAACATTAACATATGAAGCTAGCTCTTTAAAATCTAGATATAGTTTCATTATAAAAAATTATGATTTTTAATGGAATGTATAAACATTAATACATACTGATCACTTGCTGATCTAGGCTTAAACAAAAGATTGATTATACAATCAATAAATGAAATGTGCTTAGTGTAAAAATCAATTGTTATGTGGATAGTTTTGCAAGTTTTAATTTTAATTTTAATGAATTTATATTCTATATATTTTTGAGTTTTGTCAGTTTAAAATATATGAAGCATATTCTGTTAAAAGTTAAAAACTGTTTAGTTAGCTGTAGATAATTAAAATACTATGTAATGAATAGCATGCAGGCATGAGGCATACAGGCATGAAATATTGAATTAAAAAATACTGATCATCCATTAACTACAGAAAATAAAATATAATGAAATATGAAAGAATAGACATCATTTTTACCTCGCTGGGAATTCATTATTCAAAATGCGGAGCAATAAATTAAAAGAATTATTGGTATTTATTATAATTCTCAATTTTTAAAATCTTCTAAATTGTATGTTAAAAAGCTCTTAAAAGTTAAAGAATAAATATATTAAATTTTATTTAATAGTTAAGCTATTAAGCGATGATTTAAATCGATTAAGAGTTCACAGTATCCTCGTTTATGAAAAATAAACTTTTCAATTAAACAATGAAGAATGGTAATTTGAATTCATTCCTTTTTCTCAGGTCCTTTATTTATTCTTTTATATCTAATTATCAAAAATATAGAAGTATTTTGTTTTGTTATACTAAAATTGTTTACCAACGTCACTTTTCTATAGCCGCAGTTTGTAAACTTCTGTAAAATTTCATAAAATACGGGACATGATGTTGGTGCATATCAAAAGAAAATTTCAGTTGAAATATGTGACTCTTTTAATATTTGCATGTACCATTCATACAGTCTTTGGTGACTCTCCTAGAGCAGCCGATCGTTGTTTTTGTGAGGTAACTGTTTTATTAAAATTAATTTGTGTGGACTTTGCCGCTTTTTAGAATTTGTGTATCAAATATAACCTGTTTAAATTTTTCAATAAAATAATAATGTATTGAAAATATCACCAAAATATCTCACAATCAATATTTTATTTAAAAATCAGTATTTGTTTTGTTCTAGATACACTTTGTCAAGTAGGTACATTTATATAACAACCTATTTGTAAATAAGCTAAAATTCAACTAAGTTAATCTTTTTATTGATATTAAATCTTATGATTTATCAGATAAAATCAAAATGTTCTACTTCTTAATGAAGTTCCATGGACAATGATTTTGTTTAGCTTTTATTAATAAACATAAAGAGCTTGCTGAGCTGAAGGCAAAACATTGATACTTTGTCTGAACTATAGAAAAACAATATCCCTTGAATTCTTAATTTTAAACAATATAATCAATCGTTGAAACATTTCCATAAACATTTACCCAGCAAGCTTGATTAGTTTTTTCAGTGAGAATAAGAAGCATTCCAATGATTGATAATATATATTCAATAGTTCAAAACTTAATAAGTATTGATGATATGCATTTTAAAATGCACACATTGCTTGATCATTAAGTAATATAATATTGAGTTATATTAAGACTATAAATTAATACTTATAAGACAGATATAAAACCAATTATAAATAGTAAACATTATCTAATAAAGTTATACAACTCTCTGGTAAAGTTGCTGTCATATTTTAGTATTTAAAAAATATGAAGGGGACTTCATAACATTTTAAATATTATGCTTTATATTGCAGTTAAAAGGGGAAGTAGATGATTGTGAATGTGCAGTAGATTCCATACACAATTTCAATTTGTATCAAATTCATCCTCGTCTACAAAGTTTATTAGCAAAAAATTACTTCAGATTTTTTGAGGTAAGACTTTTCTTTTTATTTCATTAAATTCATATTAATTCATTCTGTTTATATGCTAGAATATATTTTTCTAATTGTTTAAAATGTTTTTAGTTTTTGATACAAAATAAATTTATAATTATGATTTCAGGTTAATTTGAATCGGGTTTGTCCATTCTGGCCAGATGATAGCAAGTGTTCATTAACTGATTGTCATGTTAAGAATTGCGAGCAAAATGAACTGCCTGAGGGATTAAGAAAAAGTAATGCCAATGCAGAACATGAAAAATCAAAGGTGAGCTGTAATTGCATCCTATTGCAATTTAGTGTTTTAATTCATGAAATTTTATATTAATTTGTTCATTGGTTTATGATTTTTAGAAATTCATTCAGATTGTCCATCTTTACATTATTTTTCGTGAATAATTAAAAAAATTCACTAAGTGCTTCTTTTTTTTCTAAGCATGAATGGAAAAGTATTAATTTTCAATTCATGGTGGAACAGAAAATAGTTGGTTTTTTTAATGTTCGATATAATAAGCTAAAACTATCAACAATAATTTGAATAATTAATATAATAATGCAAAAATAAGATAATAATAAAAGTCACAATAATGTACATAAGTTTGTAGGAAAGTTTGTAAACAGTGTTTTATACATAGAAATAGAGGTAATATACTCAGTCATACTAGAAATGAAGCAGGCTATCAAGTCAACATAACCAGATGGGGGCCAATATTTGCACATAGAAAATAATATCCTTCCTTTATTCGAAACTATTTCTATACTCTGATATCTAAAATAGTTATTTTTAATTCTTATTTAATAAAAGTGAGATGACAACCGTCTTATAATGATTTCAATTCAATACTTCCTTACTCTATAATTCTTTTGTAAATAATTTCTCTATTGCTAATAGCTACTTATTAACAACTTAATGACATACACTGGTACCATATATGTCCATACATACTTAATATCTACAGAAAAGTAACAGATGTGTGAGTAGCTACAATTCACGGTGTATTTCATTCAGCATGGACTTTTTAATCATTGTTAGTATATATACAAATAAATGCTGCAAGTCTTTTTAGCACTTCAAATCCAATTATTTGGCTAGTCATGTCCAATCATGATCAGAAGCCAATTATTATCTATTATGATAATGGTACTCATTGTAAATTGCCTATTCTAGAATTTTTAATTGTTCTGTAATAAAAATGCGACTTTGCTTATTAATTTAGAGGTGATAATTATGTATCGATTTGATTTAGTATTACACTCCTCTTGGTGAAGACGGCAAATGTACAGATGAGAACAGCGATGGCTTAGGGAATCTGGATACGAGTATCAGGTTAGTATTTATCGATTAGAGAACATTTTCAGATGCTATTAATTTAGTGAAGAAATGAGACAATCATGCAATCCTTCAATTCTGACAAACAGTCTCACTGCCTCTAGCCACAATAATTGTAAAAGGAACTCTTCCTAATATGGTGATAAAGCTCTGTGTTAACTTTAATCCCCCGGTCGTTTAATTTATTGTACGTAATTCTGGTATTGTAATTCTGCACACGTCATTACAGTGACTGTTCTCATTATGCTACAAGCCACTACACAATCCTATCTCTGCCAGCATCAGATTCCATTTTTCAATAGGTTGTTCAATGATGTTACATATTAGGTTATGTTCTTTCATGTTTGCCAATATACGTGCGTATTAAAAGTGTCTCATAAACTGAGTTGGATGGAGAGGAGATGTTTGTCTTTTAGATCATGACAATTTGATCATTTTGGTAATTCATCATTTTGTTTTGTCACGTTTAGTGAAGAGAGTAAGAAAGCTATCAAGAAGTGGATTATTCACGATGACCAACAGGACACCTTCTGCGAACTGGATGGTAATTAATGAATACATCCATACCTTTCATTATGAGAGGATTCATCCCAGTTAGGAAAGTGAGAATCTGAATGTGTATTGAATTTTGATTTAGATGACAGATCTGGTAACACACAGCATGTGGACTTAACGAAAAATCTTGAGCGCTATACGGGATATATTGGACCCTCAGCTCATCGAATTTGGAAATCGATTTATGAAGAGAACTGCTTCGAGTAGGTGTTAAATTAATAATCATTCTTGTAGAACCGCAAATTACACGAAACGGATGTTACTAAATGATTATTATTAGTGCAGAGGTTAAAAGTTCCAAACCCGAATAGGTAAACATTGTACTATTAAATAAATAAGGAATATCACTTTTAAATGCTATTGAATTGTTTATTTTCTAGTGACCCTTCGAAGGCTTTCAATATGCAATACAAGCCATCTGGTAAGATTAACTTTCTCTTTCTCTCTACTGGTATAATTAATGTTAGATCACCTCATATTGGTTGATTGGTTACATTTTGATCCGTATAGTCTGGGATACTGAAAATATCCTTGAAGAACCGATCCAAGGATATTATTTTGTATTCGGGACGCACTGCAACTACATAAATGATCAAACAGAATTTCAGCATAAGCTGATTAAAATTCTATTAAAATTGGCTTTTGTGCTTTCGTCAAAACCTCTGAATTAAATAAATCTCTTATGTAGAGGCCATCATCATATGTATCTAATTTAGGTTGTAATCATAATACTCTTAATTACTCCTGGTTCACAATAGCATGTGCTTTCAATACAAATTATGTAATTCCATCTCTGAGTACACCCACATCTCTACTTTCATCTGTTTCCATCTCTGAGTACTCTCACATCTCTACTTCCATCTGTTTCCATCTCTGAGTACTCTCACATCTCTACTTCCATCTGTTTCCATCTCTGAGTACACCCACATCTCTACTTCCATCT
>JAYMFX010100551.1:0-13100 GCA_036784945.1 Monocelis spectator | reverse complement strand
ATAAAGTGTAAAAATATACATAAATTGACATAGAAAATTCTGGTTATCAAAGTAAATTAACATATAGATGAATCAAGGAAAGATAGAGACTATTGAGATTGAGTTTTGTTTCTATCGTGAATGCGCATATGCCGAGTCAAGGACGATTTCTGAGTGAAACATTTCTTACAAATTGTACAGACATGCGGTTTCTCCCCTGTGTGAGTTTTTCTATGCCGAATCAATTCTGAAAGTCCGGAAAACAATTTGGCATACTCTTCACATTCATGCGGCTTCTCTCCAAGGTGAATCACAATGTGCACATTTAAGTTGGATCTCTGAGAAAACGATTTGCCACAGACTCCACATTCGTGTGGCTTCTCCCCAGTGTGAATACGCAAATGCTCAGTCAAATGTGATTTTTTAGTTAATGATTTTCCACAAAGTTTACAATCATAAGGTCTCTCTTCTAAGGCGCTGCTATCGTTCATAATAAGAGGTTGTCTAATAATACAAGAATTCTACTACACTTCACTCAACAGATCTACTGTGAAAGACGTGAGAGTGACGTCATCAACCATACATAATGTCTCTGTCGAGAAAAGCTTCTGAGGAGATTACCTCATAGCGCATCGTCCAATCAGATCGTGTGTTGTATCTTCCCCTCTATATGATGAATCACCGCTATCTCAACCAGATCTCACTCTCTAACTCTCTCTCTCAACAGACAAACTCTCAACAAGAAGATAATTATTCTGACAATTACACAACAATTATCGACCGCCTTGACGGCCTGCAACCTCCTTATTGAGCTTCGTGACATATTACGTCACCAAGTCGATGAAACGAAATGTCTTCGCGCCGAAATATCTGATTTCAAAGGGCAACTACATAACCAGGAAAAGCTAATACTCACGCAAAAAATGAAATTAACAATTTAAAAGAAAATTTAGCCTTTCAAGAAGATAAAATAAAAACCTTAGAAGCAAATCTTCAAACTATCTCGGTAATTAATAAAACTTTCAACCATACAGTCGCTGACACCTTCAACGTATGCCTCCTTATTCAAAAACAATCCTCCAAATGAAGCTACAGTTTTGCATGCTCTTAAAGCTGAAAAACAAGCCCAAGAAAAGAAGTCCAGCAAGATGTCATTATAGTGTTCAACTTAAAAACTGACTCCTCCAGAAATGACAATGATCTTATCAAAGGAATTGCTGGTGACCTAAAAATCGATCTTAGCAACATTCAAATTAACTCCCATAGATTCGGTCTCGCAGTGACCATCAAAAGTTACATGTTTCTCTATCTCCTGCAACACAAAAAGAATTTGTAATCAAAGCTAAAATGTTACGAAATCTACCAATTTGGGATTCAGTATACATCAATCCCGACTTAACGAAGGCCCAACAAGAAAAATCATATAACCTGAGACATTCCTTCCGTGAAGCAAAGTCCAGAGAACCTGATAAAAAAGTGCCAAAACTATGCCAAATATATTTATCATGAATACCTTACTACATGGATAAGCGACTATCTCTCGAACAGACATCAAAGAGTTAGAATACCCTCAGCGATTTGACCTCTGTCAGCTCTGGTTCTTGTTTTGCATATATGTCTCCACTTTACAAGTTAACAGTCATTCAAGAAGTCTTCTCCTAAAATACGCAGATGACACATGCACTCTCGCTGTTCCAATTTTCTCAAACTCCAATAACAATGACGTGTCTTACAGGAACACAACTCTATAACAAAATGGGCTGATGAAAACAAACGTTGCACTATCTACTTCTCCACAAAACCTAATAGTAAATAAATAAATGTTTATTAATCTAAAAGAATTACAAATGAGAGATTACAAAAGATTGTTATTTTTTGACATATAATAGTATATGTCAAAAAAATAATACTTTTTATAAAAAGTATTAAGATACAACAAGATGACATTTTATTTTTAATCTTTCTTAATGTTTCTATAGAAACATTAATAAAGATTAAAAAGTAAAACAATGGCAGGCATATCTATTTTATTAAGTAAAATCTTTTTCTATTGTGATTAAGAAGAGGTACCTACAATATTATGTAAAATATACGTGGGAGATAAAGATTTTTTAAGAAGATGAAGACTAATTGTTGTTGGCGTCTGTTTTCAAGATTTTCTAAACAATTATTAGTACAATTAATATTACAGATGATTCCATGCGCTCTGGCCTGAAATTTCTTAAGTTTATTTCTTTGATTAAGATCGACGCCTAAAAATAATTAGTGTTACACTAAAAAATGCCTCGTGTACTGGCATTATAAATGCTAATAAGATCATTTTTCTATGTAAAGTGTTTTAAAACTCGTAAAACATATAAAGTCCTGTTAGCTTTTTTCATAATATGTAATCGAAGTGGTCATTCCAGTTTAATTTGGTATTTATAAATACAACTCCAAGATATTTAAAGGAAGTCACATTGTTTATCTGAGGGATTGGAGTAGAGTTGCTGAGAAGTAGATTATAGTCTTATACACATCAACTAGATCAGTTTTATACCCCGGGCATATTTGTACCTTTCTATGGGCTAAATAAATTTTATTATATTATTATTAACAATTTTGAAATTCATTCTGAGTAAATGAAATAAATTTAGGAGTTACTAGATCGCCTCGCCAACACGGAAGATATCTCGCGTCATCTGTAGCTTTGTTAACAGAAGTAAAAAAATTGGATATTGTTACCGCAACACAGTTATAGTTGCCCACTGTAAGAAGGCAAATGTCAAACTTTTCCGCAATATCTCCAGAAATAATTATTACCAATTTCTGCAACCCAAAAATAATCATAGCCATAACCTTGATCGTGATCGAAATCACGAATTTTCTACACCAGTTCTTACCTCCATTTTTTAACAATAATAAACACTTATATATCGTGTGCTTTTTTGAGATGGTAGTGTGTATGTTGTACCACGAACGAAGTGAGTTGTACAATCTATGAACACTACCATCTATGCCATGATACAAAATTATTATATAACGAGATTTCCATGTGGATTTCTATTTTTATGGATTACTGTTCATATCTATGGGGAATTCACTTAAAATCATTTTTCTAAAAATGCTCATTTTGCAAAAGGTTGCAAAATGAGATCAATGAAAAGAAGAGTTTGTAAATGGTAAGTTTGATGTTTATTCTATTTAGGTATATTCAACTATTTATAAAATAATAAACTATACTAATCACAGAGATATTTTATTTATTATTAACATTCAATTATTCATAAATTATTATAGACGAACATGACTTATAAGTATTAACCAAATAAACAATAATAAAATATTATTTTGTAATGTTGAGCGTTATTGTGCAGTTGTTAAAAACTGGATTAAAACTTGATTCTACAATTTTCTTTTCAGACTTTTCCAGTGATGCAAAAATATTGTTAAATTCGGCATCAAAATCTTTATCTAAATTCATGAGTTCGAGGCCGAATATTCATCACAGGTTTTGGATGTTCTTAAAGAAGGCTAGTATTCTTGTAATATTCTTGCCAGTTCATTTTTATCGGAAATTACAGATGTGGTAAGATTTTTAAAATCTTAATAATTGTAAAATATTCCTTTTGCGCTTAAAATTCCCTTTTCTGTAGATTTTGCATATTTAGATGTTTTATATTCTTCTATATTTTCAGAACAAACAAAAATGCGATTTTTGTTGACATCTTTTATTACAGAGTGGAACAATTATCATTGTACCACTATCCATAGAATAATTGTCTAACGATCAATAGACATTCATTTTTAATATTTTATCTATTTTGCTTTTAGATGGATGTTTTCTAGGAATACGCAGAAATATTCTAGAAAACTACGGAAATTGTATAATGCCATAAAATACATAGACATGGAAATGGAGTTAAATAATAATTGTTGTCCACGAGGTACCGCATATATCCGGTCCAACATGCGAGACCAATTTGAAAATAGAAACACACAGTTGTAACCACATGTTGTAACCACATGTTGTAACTTAGTCAAAATTTGCTTCTTATACAGCAACAATGTTTTATAAAATTAGTCAAGGATTAATGAAATAATTTCTACGAATACATTTTTGAATATATAGTATTTATTAAAATACAATTACGAAATTGAAAATTTTATCAATATCAATAGAATAATTCACAATGTTAAATTCAAGTTAGATTTTTGTAGACACACAAATATCTAGTAGAACTTATAAGTTCATAGAAAAGGATAATAAGCATATTTTTGCAAAATATCAATCTCCTATGTAGCATGGTACAAGGGAATGAGTTAGATAGAAAACGAACCAAGTTCAGCGATTACGCAATCAATTTAAAGAAATTCTTTAAATTGATTGCGTAATCGTTGAACTTGGTTCGTTTAATTGTCGTGTATTTTCAATCTCCTATAATATGATACATATTCATTAATTCATCAATTTAAAACCACTTTAATGATGAAATTTATATGTTGGTGAATGGAGTAACTTCAAATTCGAATACATTAGAAATTTATCCACGCAGAAATCACAATATTAATTAAATTCAGACTAATGAAGCTTCACTATCTCTATGGTGAATGAGCACATTATGCTGAATCAGTTCTGAATTTTGAGAAAACGATGTACCACATTCTCCACATGCATACGGGTTCTCTCCAGTGTGGGTGCGCATGTGACGCATCATTTCTGCTTTACCAATAAAGGATTTTCCACACTCTCCACAGGTATAAGGCTTCTCACCAGTGTGGGTGCGCATGTGTAGAGTCAAGTGTGATTTCCTAGATAACAATTTACCACAAGTTTCACACTCAAACTGTTTCTCACCAGTGTGGATGCGCATATGCCGAGTCATTTCGGATTTTTGAGAAAACGATTGTCTACAAACTTCACAGGGATATGGTTTCTCACCAGTGTGGGTGCGCAAATGCCGAGTCAAATCCGATTTCCAAGCAAACAATCTGCCACATTCTTCACACTCAAAATGCTTCTCAACAGTGTGCGCGCGCATATGCTCAGTCATATTGGAACTTTGAGAAAACGATTTCCCACACCGTTCATGAGGCTTCTCCCCAGTATGTAGCAGTATGTGCACAGTCAAGTTTGATCTCCACATGAACGATTTTTCACAAACTGCACATTTATGAGGCTTTTCTCCGGTGTGAATGACCATATGACGAGTTATATCGGATTTCCGAGAAAACGATTTTCCGCAAACCAAGCACTTATGAGGCTTTTCTTCCGTATGAATGCTCTTATGTGTATTTAAGTGTGATATTTGAGTGAATGATTTACCACATTCTCCACATTCATGAGGCTTTTCTCCAGTGTGGATGCGCACATGTTTAGTCAAATCTGATTTTGTAGTAAATGATTTACCACATTCTCCACACCCATGTGGCTTCAATCTACTATGTATGCGCATATGATTAGTCAAATCTGATCCATCAGAAAAAGATTGACCACACTCTCCATACTCATCTCCAGTATGGATTTGTATATGTTGAAGCAAATCTGATTCACAAGAAAACAAATTTCCACAAACTCCGCATTCATGGCTTTCACAATTGTCTGTCTCCATAGTAGTTATATCCACAACATCAGGTTCTGAAACACAAAATTAAAAATTATTCAGATATATGTTAAATTACAATATAATGCTTCATGTTAATCATTTTTCAAAAAGAAGACTCATTTGACAAATGGCTAACTATTTAACTTCAGAATTCCTGCTTTTATGTATTTCCTATGAGAAACAATTATTTATTCTGTAAACTTATGGATATGTGTTGGGTATCTATGGTAATATCCTATAAGTCACATAACTAGAAATGGATGTGGTTTGTTTTATGAAGTAACAGTGATTCCACCGGAGTTGATCTGCGGGGAATATGTTACCTTGACCTTGGATTCTGAAGAGAGATTCTCAGGGAATTCTTGATCTGATATTTATATATATAGTATTTTATGAAGTCAATTTATAGTTACTTCTCCAAGTATATTTATGATAAATTATAAGATAACGATAGAAAGCAATCAGTTAGTTAATATAGTTAATAGTGTTGAATCCAACAGAACTATTGTTCTGGATGGTTGGATCATTTGCATTGACAAAGTCTAGTTACTGATGAAAATGATTCCGAAGCTAATATGCCTGCCTGTTATCTGTGATGATTTATGATCCAGGAAGAATGTGTTGCAGTTAAGTTTTGGCTGACCAATTAGAGACAGGGATTATTATACAATTATTGGTTCCTGAGCTGAAACCCTAACCACTACATATATGAAAACAAAAGTAGGAATTCTGAGGTTTACATACTTAAAACAACAAATTGTTGATAGAATTTAAAATGAAACTGATTATAGTAATAGTTGATAAATCACCTAATTGGTGAATTTGAAATTTGCATCAATTACATACAGTTTATATAATTCTTTATGAATCATACTGATATCTTTTTAGTTTATGAGTGTGATAATTGGTATTATATTACGCCATATCTATGTTGCAATGTTAATTTCCATGAAAATGATTTCTGATATTTCGTAATTGACTGTTAAAGTAACCCTCCAATTCTATGGAATTTTGTTTGTTAATGTATCTGGGTCAATATTGCAGGCTGACTTTCATGATATTACTAATTATTATGATCAGTTATAGTCCACTTTTTCATGATTCAGCAAAATCCAAAGATTTACATAGATATGTTGAAATATAATAAAGTTATTCATATCATTGCTCTGAATAACTGTATAAGTAATATAATTAAGATATCTGTGATAATAGTTTAGTTTTAAAAAGATAGATAAAAATACTAAATAAGCTTAGAAAATCATCTTTGCTCTGTTTTTTTTATGAAAAAAGAATATTGATCTTAGGGATTGGGTAATTTATTCTTGATATGCACAAAATTTTAATATAATTCAACAAATCCTATCATTTATTTTAATTATAATCACATTAGCCACTAGTCAACATGCTATCTTAATATTTATTGATTAAAAGCTCATTTATATAATTGTTCATTAGATTATGAACTTCAAGTGTAGGCTGTTATATTAAGTGGGGCTGGGGAACAAGTAATGAATAAATATGATTATATCACTCTATCTCTATGATGTAATGTTATTTTTCAATCATATAATTTTGGATAAAATACTATTTCAATAGATTTTATCCATGTAGTTTGAATTTTTATGGAAGGCCAAGAGGGTATTATCAAAAAGTAATACCCGCCTGCGTTGCACAGAGATATTGTGATATAATAATATTATTACAATTTCAGTCAGTGAATATCAATCAAAATAACTTCATTCAGGATATTATTTATTGATATTCACCTCTTTACATAGTAATTAACAGTATAAGATAACAATATTGCATCTAAGTTCATTAGAGGCTGAGTACACCTCATTCCTTCATTTTCAGTCAAAATATTTCTAAAGGAAGCAGGAAGGAATGGATTCCTTCTAAAGTCCCTAAAATCTGATATGCTGAATTAATATCATATGTATTAGAGCTCCATCTAGGTAAGGGAAGCAGTACTTAATTATAATGAGGCATGAATATGCGATAGAAGTGTGATCTTATTGGAATCATTAAAATGTATTCCTCAGGAACTTAAATATGCTAATGAAAATCTAGAAACTAACATAAATTATTTCAATATTATACAACTGATATATCAACATGAAAAAAATTTACTCACCATTCTTGATATCCATTACATTCATTATTCTTAGAGACAGTTTAATGAAATTTTTCTAAAGTTTTTTCTAAAAAATTAAAAAAATATTTATTAATTTTTTTTAAATTGGATATTTTTAATATTAAACCAAATTTAAAGAAAAAATATCAATTTACGTTTCAAAACACTCAGGACGAAAAAAGATTTACCAGTCAATTTTATCAACAGTTTTATATAATACACATAACTAGATATATAATAATTACCTCAAAAAAGCTAGCATTCATTAAAAGCATTTAATTTGACTGTTAAAATAGGGACTTTCATTTTTAAATAAATAGTTTTTAACACACATACTTGTTTGATTTAGGCAATAAATAATTATTGCCTTAATTGCGTCTTACTATTTTTCAAACTTCTAGTTTTCATGTAAAATTGTTTTCTTAAATGTTTATGTAATTACATAATGATTTTTATTCTTCATCTTAATTAAATTTACTGTAGCATATATTAATTTTGTAAGATTAAGAAATTTAGTGAATTTATTACTCTATCTATATTAAATGCAGAGCTTGCTTGAATTGAGAATATCATTTAAGCCCTGAATTATTTAAATGAAACTCTATAAATGCATTAAATTGATGCAAATCTGGGTTAGTTATTACAAAAATTGTGAAATAAGAAATATCAAATCTGTACATACCTATAATTTTAGGAATAGATTTTGTAATTTTTTATAGAAATATTTTGCATTATTAGTAAATAAATATTCTTAAAGTGTGGATATAAATTGTCAAAATAATAATCAATATAACAGCAAAACCTAACAGTAGTGTCAGAGTATCACAAAAATGATGCAACATCTATATCATTGAGTTATACTTACTTTAAAGTAAATACTATATCAAAGGCATGCAAATAAAACATATGTTCATGTTAAATCAACCAATTCAATGGCTTGACCTTTTCTGTAACAAAAATAATTTTAATGTGTGATCAAGAAATCCTAAATTCTATGATTCATAATATTAATCAAATTAATTGGTTTTATTCAATAGAGAAAATTCCACTAAAGGAACATAATTTTTTCTATGCTTTACTAGAATTTCCATAGATTATCAGTGTATTGATAAAAAATTCAGGACTTACAAAGGTCAAAGCTTTAATGCTTCAAAAATATTTTTTCATTTCATTCAACACTATGCTGCTTGAGCAATTCCGATTTTTACTTTAATCTTTTATTTCTAATTTTAGAATTCTTTTTATTGTAAATCTGTATTGAAATGGCTCTATATCATACTGATGAGGCGCATCTCATTCCCCGTCTGGTTGATTATGTTGTCTTGGTCGGCTCACGACATCCTCATGCTCGAAATCAACAGACCACTACCTCCAGCAGCAGTGTGATCCCAACACTCCTGCGCAGATATCCCCCCATTGATCACAAAGACTTCCCACTCTCACCAGATGTGGTATTCTTCTGTCAGCCAGAGGGATGCATCAACACAGGCCAGCACCGTATGTGTCTGCGAGAAACTACCAGCTTTGTTTTCACACTGACGGAAAAGGATTCTGGACTGGTTAGGTATGGTATCTGCTTGAATTTCTATCGTCCTATTGAACGGCGCAACGCTAGCATTGAAGATAAGAATGTTAGCCAGAGGAATTACCGCATGGATCGCACTGAAAGTGCCGTAAGTGGTAGTACCAGTGGCAGTGATAATCTGGAGGCCACCACGACCCAGAGTTCCAATAATTCTCGTGCCAGTCGAAAATCGAAGCCACGCAGTCACACCCTAACCTCACTTTGTATTATCAGTCACCATCCATTTTTTTCAAAGTTTCGACAATGTCTTTATGTTTTAAAGAAAATAATTGAAAAATGTCATGACAAGTATAAGCAAAGCAAAGGAATGGGAAAGTAAGTTAAAAACAATTGTCCTTCTCATATTTCAAAATTCATCTAAAACTAAGTATTCTTTGATCTGTATTTTATTTATTGTTTTTTTTAATCAGAGAGTCAGTTTGGTCTATCTTAACCGGAGCGACACTCGACTATCCAAGTACAAGTATGCCTTTGCACGATGTAAAAGAAATCGAATCGTGGATTTTGAGACTTCTAAGTGCTCCAATACCAGTACCAGGCAAAACTAGAGTGAATGTAAGATTTTGAATATATTTCACTTTTTACTTCCTTTTACTCTATACCTTTGGACAACCTTAACCAAATGCGTGCAACTCATCCAGTAATACTCAATTCATCTATCGATTGATTATAGAAATTAGGATTTCTCTACTCGATACGCCAGACTTTCCTGAACAAATTCCACTTTTTAAGTCTCAATTATTTTTATAAGAAGAGTGCTTTACTCTTCTATACCTTCTGGATGAGTCCTTAGCTCCTTTAATTGGTGTTGTTCGACAGTTCTTGTTTTCGTGTCGTACAGTACGATATATTATCTTTGTTGTAGGTACATACAGTCATACACTTATGCAAATTTTGCATTTTGTGTTTAGATTAGAATTTATTTATAGTAACAGATTATGAAGTTGAATAATTTACTTTACAACGTTGAATTTAATTAAATCGGCATTGTTTGTACTGCATTGCTTTAAAAAAGTAGAAGAAGAAAGATTTCATGGAAATGACGTACTATAACTAACTCAGAATAAGCCAAAACACTTCCTCCTTACTTAGAGAGAGAGAGAGAGAGAGAGCGAGAGATTGTATTGTAATTGCTATCAGCTGTGTTTGGTTCTCTCCGCAAGTATGGATCGGTTGTGCAGTATAGTGCAGAGTGAGGGTACTGCCTGATCAGAGCAATTATCCACTCTATGCTACAATTCTCTAGGTCACACAATAATGCTTTTATCGATTTCCTGTCGAAATAATCTTTCTCCCATTCATGAGAGTAAATAAATACCATCGCTCTATAATATATTGTTGCAGTAGGGATAGAGAGGGGGGTCAACCTTTGCTTGGCGCACTACTGGAGATATTCGTTTACTTTTCAAATTCCTTTTTCTTTTATAGAAATCACAAGCGCTTACATACTATAAACAATTCCCATTCATTTGATGTGAAGAAAGAAAGAGAGATTAGTTTTTTCTTTCTAATTCTTTTTGTCTAGATGTTATTTAGAATGTTCATGTTTATAAATCTGTTTGAAGAGATTATGCAAGTAGAGTTCATTCACTTCAAGGGTACCAACTGAAGAAACATCGAGGTGATTCAAGCGGAAGAAATTTATTTAAAACAGGCAGTAGCGTAATCTCTTTACAGTGCTATACAATATTTCATTCCCGAGAGTACATAGTCGGGATTCGAACAATCGACCCTATAAATTCTTTGAAAATTTAATATCTCTGCATTGATATTGGCTATCCATAGAATTGGAGGGTCATTTTAACAGTCAATAGGACTGTTAAGTGACCCTCGAATTCTATGGAATTTTGTTTGTTAATTCGCCCCTAGATACATCATATCATTGCAGAGATAGGGCAGGGCGTATCGAAGGGCGGATTAAATTTCCATAGAATTGGAGAGTCACTTTAACGGTCAATTATTGACCCTCCAATTCTATGGAAATTTAATACGACCCTTCTGATACGGCCTGCCCCTATCTTTGTTATCAGGTATTTAAGGGCGAATATTAACAAATAAAATTTCATAGAATTCGAGGGTTACTTTAACGCGGAAGGAAATTAAAACAAAAGCGTCAGTAGATTATTTCTTCCCTTTTGGTGATTTGCATCCGAATTCTGTGAACATTTCGAACATTTTTCCCATTTTCAAGGACGGCGTATGACTTTCCATCGAGTTTTAAAAGGGGAAATTCTCCGGCACCAGTCACGTCACGATCTTGCCCCTTTTATGTTTGAGCAGGTAGTATCTCTCTATAGTGCATGCGGATACACTCGGTATAGTTGATGCCTCCCTTTCATTAACTATTCATACCGATGCAATCTTCGATCGTTCCTTATATTTCCTCCAGTTTCTGAACAAATGTTGGTTGACAGTGGCTATTTCTACTTGAGTCTATACTCGGCGCGGCTAAGTATAGAATAATAAATGTGTGCCTGGATGATGAGGATGTTGTTGTTGTTCCACAGAATAACAGTGAATATTCAACCACTATGGATATTCACTGCCTCACTTGGAAAATGATTTGGAAACTATTTCTTATTTCCATCCATATGTTCGAAACTATAATAATCTAATCTAAAACATTAAAACTCACTGCTGTTAATAAATATGTCAGCTTTCACTTATCGGGGGAATAGTTCTATTCTCCGTTTGTCATGATTTGACAGTCTTATTTGCCTTCCATGATGATAAAGTCTTGCCAGGAATAGCTGTACAGAAAATGTTGTGTAGAGCGATATTAGAGTTTGTGGACATTGGGTTGTCAGTGGGATTTCGGCATTTCTTCCTTCGCAATTAGGGAGAAATTATTAATTTAAAATTCTATAATTATAATATTCTAAAATATCATTGTTTTTATTATCTAGAGTTAAGCAATCTTTTAAAGAAGCATATTTGAAGAGAATCTTGGTGAATACAAACCAACATCTTTTAGTTCAACCCGCCATATCTTAACTTTAAAACCTCTGGGAACTCTGAATTCTTGTTTTGCGAAATATTGAACTATTAATTTCCTGCATAGATACATTTGATTGTTCAGCTGACCATTCTACCGGAATCAGTACACGAACCGCTGCTGTTTGCACTGCCTGACAAAACTCGACTGACTCTCTGTGACTTCTCCCTGCATCTGCCACTGGAGCTGCTGGGTGTAGACACCTGTCTCAAGGTCCTCACCTGTATCATGCTGGAACAAAAGGTCGCTATTATTATATAGGCAGCTATCTGGAGCTAACTGTTATATAGGCAGCTAACTTGAGCTAACTGTTATATATGCAGCTAACTTGAGCTAACTGTTATATATGCAGCTAACTGAAGCTAACAGGAGCTAACTGTTATATATGCAGCTAACTGAAGCTAACTGTTATATAGGCAGCTATCTGGAGCTAACTGAAGCTAACTGTTATATATGCAGCTATCTGGAGCTAACTGGAGCTAACTGTTATATATGCAGCTAACTGGAGCTAACTGTTATATATGCAGCTATCTGGAGCTAACTGTTATATATGCAGCTATCTGGAGCTAACTGTTATATATGCAGCTAACTGGAGCTAACTGTTATATATGCAGCTAACTGGAGCTAACTGTTATATAGGCAGCTAACTGAAGCTAACTGTTATATATGCAGCTAACTAGAGCTAACTGGAGCTAACTGTTATATATGCAGCTAACTGGAGCTAACTGTTATATAAGCAGTTAACTGGAGCTAACTGTTATATAGGCAGCTAACTGGAGCTAACTGTTATATATGCAGCTAACTGGAGCTAACTGTTATATA
>JAYMFX010100440.1:0-13100 GCA_036784945.1 Monocelis spectator | reverse complement strand
CATTAAAAAGCGCTCCTTTTCTACTTTAATTTAGTAAAAGAATTATTAAAATCCGATATTGAGTTTCGTCATCACTAAGACATGTTGAAGTTCACCAATTTATAATGGTGGAGATAGGATTTTCTGTCTCTTGGTAGACATAAATCGATATTCAAATATCTACTAGCAAGAGTGGTTACTCTATGATTTAGTCCTTCACGTGCAATAATAAACTCTTACACCGTAATAACTGTATTTTTGAATTATTTTAAGGTCAATCAAACTCGAAGTTCAAGCAAAATTCAGACATAACATTTAATGATGACGATGATGATGAAGACGATGACGACGAAGACGATGATGAAGAGAAAGATCTTGATGATAATTCTTCAGAGAAGACGTCCCAGAAGTGATTATTTTAGAGCCGCTGCTTTTCTTGAAAAGACTTTACACACAATTAAGTTGTCATCACGAAATCTTCTTTGTTATTGTTGACTCAGTATTTATATTTAGTGATATTTGATCAATCTGTTCATCATCTAACACTTTTTAGTTGACTTTATTTTTGGTGAGGTCAAAACTTGTGGAATTATTACTTTTTTTAATAATAACATTCAATTTAAGCAGTTGTAAAGTTTCTTGATATAAAGTCTGTAATTCAAATTGTGCGAACTAATTTTTTGTTTCAAAGAGAGAGAGAAAAAGGTATTTTATGCTTAAAGTGTTCACATTATTTACTTTCACTTTAGCTATTCATGTAAATAAAAATAAGATATCATTTAGTATTGTGAATTATTGTACCCGATATTATTATTAATGGTTTCATCTTTTAAGAATTCAATGGCCGCATTCATTTGCTAAATATTGATTTAATAGCGCTTAAGAAAAATTTCTATATAAATATACATAATATACATATTATATGACTTTTATGTCTGCATGTTTCATTTTAATTGATTGATATTTATATGGTAAGTGACTCGATGATATAAATGTGATGTACATATATGATTATAATGCAAATACAAAAACATACTGTTTTATCTGTGTTTTATTTTACATTTTTGTACTACAACATAGTTTCTATGTTAAAATAGAATTGTATAGGTACCTATCATATAATATTATCTTTCTATAGTAAAACTTAACAATAAAAAAATAATATATTAAAAATAAAACACAAAAAAGAGAGATGCTCTCAAAAACGAAATAAATTCTCGGCATTACTCTAAACTCACATTTTAATTGGTCCTCTCATATTGCTAATCTGCCATCAATGACTGTATCTTCTATAGAAAACTCAAACCGCACTTGAATCCAGCTCAACTATAATCTGAATATACACTAACATGGCTAAATCCCGCCAAGATTTACCGTCATGGGATTGACAAAAATCGAATTTATTTCTTGATGGAAAGTTTAAACTTTAATTACTTAAATTGCTATAGCTATAGAGGCAACACGAGGAGGTTTTTCATGAGTCTTATTTTTATATAAGTTGCAAAAATTTTGGAGAACTCATTTTTATAGTTTTTCATATTTTCAAATTGGTTTCGGATGATATATATATATAGACTCTTCAAACTCAAGACCCGTAATAATTTGCATACAAACTTGTTTCCCGCAAATTAAGAAATTTAAAAGAAACATTTCTTTAATCGTTAGTTTTCAATGTTAGGAAAAATATCAAAATTGTACACTAGATAAGGAAAGCTTAAGTAAAATCCGAAATTTTTTTACAATTGAGTCTTAAAGATAGAATGTTACACTAAGTTATTTGTCATAATTGCATCGTGGAAGTGACTTCATATGTAAAACTATAGAACTTTAAATATTAGAGATTTAAATTATTTGTTTAATTAAGTTCTTATTTCATAGTTAAGAAATTTTATAAATTTCTTTCGATTTTTCTAATTTTGGGATATAACTACAATTAAATTTAAAATGTCGAAAACAATTGATGAATTAATAGGTACAATAAAATAAGTATTAATTTTTATCATAATGTGAAAAAAATGATTGCACTCTTATGTATTTTTTAGAAATTCTTCTGACATCCTTAAATAGTATTATATGTAAAAAAGGCATTTACTGTTTCATTGATAAATCAAATTTAATCTAAAAAATGTCAGGATAACAACTCCAAAATATTATCTTTATTAGATTTGATAGTCTAATTTAAATAAGGTTACAAAATATTATTTTGTTATTACATTGGTTCCTATAGATTTGGCTATATAAATATTTATCTTCATTTTTTAGGATTTCAAAAAATTCAATTGGTTAGGTTAAAAAATACAATTATAAATGCTCAACTAGTCAACTTACCTTCTATAGGCTAAAAATGATCCACATGATATATTGTGAAAGAAATTAATTACCTGCATTGTAAATATATCAAAACAAAATTATACAGAAAAAGAAATATATAAGTTATCATCTTTCAAAAAAAATAACTTAGTAAAATATTAAGAATTTGATGACATTTTCAAAAACTTGTTCTACTAGATAGGAAAACATTTCATTTGATCTATAAAGTTAATAATTCAAAACAATTTACACTGGAAATAAATGAATTACCAAATAAATATATTAAAGTTAACTTCAATTTATTTAAAACTTAATGCAAGCCATCAAATCTCATTAGTTGCTTGCATAACTCTTGCATCAAATTCTGTAACCTTACAACAGTACAGTAAGTCTATCATTTAAATTAGTTTATCTCATAACCTGGCATCTATAAAAATGATTAATTATA
Source organism: Monocelis spectator (assembly GCA_036784945.1). Taxonomy (NCBI): domain Eukaryota; kingdom Metazoa; phylum Platyhelminthes; order Proseriata; family Monocelididae; genus Monocelis; species Monocelis spectator. The sequence goes on along the minus strand of JAYMFX010100440.1, from coordinate 10,363 downwards.
GGATACAACAGAGACACAAAATTATTTGATGTAATTAAATAAACCTATTTTAACATTATTATCAACATTAAATCAGTTATTCTATTCAAGCAAACATTTCCACAAGTTGCCACATCTTGTTGATATTACACTGCAAATAAAAACGACTAGTTATAGAGGTACAAAAGTGACAAGTTATGCCATGATTTATATGATTATCTAGCCGGCTAGTTTTCAATTTGGCTAGATGCTGCAATTTTATCAATTATCTAGTCGGCTAGATATGAGCAATAAGTTATGAACAAATTATAGTGATATCTAGCCACAATTTATTAGTCGGTACCAAAGTGACAAGTTATGATGAAATTATATGATTAAATAGTCATTTTTATTTGCAGTGTAGTTTAACCTCTTCATTGCAAAGACATTATTTCATACTCTGAAAATCTATTTATGAAAGCATTCCGAGCTGGCTACTGGCCCGCTGCCACTCAGTTGGTATTCACCAAGCGCATTCTGAGTGGCAACTGGCTTAGAATTTCTTAAATCATAAGGAGCTTTGTGATCAGTTTATTATTTTGGTATTGAAGTTATTTTTATAATCACATCTGCATGAATGATGAATCTCAATCAATCATTACAATTAAGTGACTAGACATGTCTTGTGAAACTATGTATGTATGTACCTATGGATGTACCTATGGATGTACCACACTGCTTGTCAGATTATGCAGAAAATCTATTCTGATTGGTTAAAAATCTAAAAGAGTATTCTTGGAATGCAGATAACAGCATTCTGCGGCCAGCCAGAATGTTAGTCAATACCAAAATACAGTAATTTTAATACATTCTTTCAACTTGCAAAAGACACAATAATAGTCTCATCTTCTGCTATTTGGAATATGCAGTTGAGTCATTTCTATTGCATTGAGGAAGTTAATGGAAACCCATGCATTAATCAAATAGAGTGACTGTAACCTGATTCTAATATGATTGATTACAATATTTCTTCTAATCAATGCCTGAACAATAAACATGAATCCTAACCTATCTAATTTCCAGGAAAGTATTTATTTACATACCAAATATTCTATATTAAATGAAACCCCCCTCCCTAAAAATCTAGAAATATGAATTTTAATGAAACACTTATGATTGGACATGATTATATCAACAATATAAATGTATAGAAAAACAAAAATATGTCAAAAGGTTTTTATTATATTTCATTTTTCTGTGTATTGATTGTACTTTAAATTGTAGACTCTTGTACTGATGAAAAGAATATTCAGGAAGATTGGAATCTGATTCTTGAGATTTGTAATTTGGGAAAATCAACTGAGTATGTACTTATTTAAAATAATTCACATTAAAAGTTATAATATATTTTTTATGATGGTTAGAAGAACACTATGAGTAAAAATTTCAACAAGAGAATTATCCTAAGTCTGTTTTTTCTGAAAATGCTTAAATGCATTTTCCAACTCCATAATTTGGTTTATTTTTCTAATTGTCAATTCATTTGTAATTTTGACTTATAACCAGTTTCATTTTCTCTGTTTGCATGACAATAATGTATCCTGATATCACTGAATAATAGTCAATTCTAATTTTAACATTTTCAATTTGATATTTTTAGCTGTAAGCGACTTTTAAAAGCAATAGTAAGACGTGTCTTTCACAAGAATCCTCGCGTGAATATGCAAGCAATAACTGTTAGTGTTTGTTTAACTAACTGAAAATACTTTATTTCTAAATCAATAAAAGTCTTCATTGACCTTCCTATTTCTCTTTCAGTTATTAGATGCGTGTAGCAAAAATATAGGCAAGCCATTTAATTTGGAATTATCTTCTAAAGAATTTGTTTCCCAAGTGAAGTCTAAATTTGGAGTAAGAGCTGCTATTAATGAGCAATTATTGCCAATAACTTTAATTATTCATTGTTTAACAATAACGCTTTATAAATTTAATTATTTATTTAGGGTTTGCATTATCAAGTGCGCAGTCGCTTGGCGCATACTATTCGAGAATGGTGCTCAGATAGTTTCAAGAATGATCCAGAATTGGAGTGAGTAATTTTTATATTTATCAATCCTATTTGAAAAGAGTAATGATTTTTACCAGCTGAATTTTAAAGCCTAAAAAGTGCACTAAAATTGTTCTAATGGGTGTAGAGTTACTGTCTCCTCCCAATCCATTTATGCTTCAGCGGCCATCTTGGAAATAGGAATAAATTATTTTGCCGTGGTAAAATAAAAACATGAATTTAATTAACAAATTGAGAGACAGTTGAGTATAACTTTCTTTTATATTATTGTATATTACGGCTGATTACAGACATATTATTCAATAGATTCTGTTGATCAATCAATATTATTCTGACTGTAGTGTCAGAATAATCAACGCAGTAGTTTCGTGGTGATGCTATAAATAGCACAGAGCAGAGAAAGCAGATAGTGTTGTTTTTAAGTATTCCTCTTCATACTTGTGATTGTTTTCTTGTTTTTATCATCATCATCATACAGTGTTAATAGTAATAATTTAATTTCAGTCTAATGTCTACTCTTTTGGAATTTGTTCATTCTAAATATCCTGAATCGTTGGATCAAGGTGATCAAATTGCGGTGAGTAATAAATTCTTTTTCATTTCAAAATAAAGAACAGAGTCTCTCTATAGTATAATACGTGGTGAGGTAAAGGTTACTCCCAATATGAAATAATAATGTTTTAATGATTTCATAATAAATCAGTCTCAGTATCATCAGAATATTTTCCATTTGAGGGATCATCAAGGTTAATTAACAGTGACATGATTTGAAGTGGCGGAAGTCACGGAAATTCTAATTTCTATATCTGATTGTCCACCTCTATACTCTATGCCTACAGCATTATTTTTCGATTTCGTTACCTATCTGTATGTCTATCTATCTATCTATTGCATCATCGATAGAGAGCATTTTTGAAAAGTCTATATGACATGTAAATTTGAAGAAACTTTAAGATGCTCCAAGGTCAGGAAGACAGACCATACAACAAATTCATTGGGAGTAACTTTTGCATCACTCTGTATAAGTATGTTGTATCGATGAGCTATTAAATATTTAATTTCTTGTTCATTTTTCAAGGCATAGCGGATGGAGTATTACTTTAGGGAAGAGAGAGAGAGAGACAGAGAGCGCAGGCTATAATACTGTTGCTGATTTTAGCTGTTAAAAATTAGTTCATCACAATTTTGGAAAAATAGAAGAATAGTTGGCAGGATTCTGATTTCTGATTATTATCTTAATCATGGCGTCGTTTTAAGCGTGATAATTCAGACGAACTACAATATAAAATGATCTAATTATGTAATTAAATATCAATCAATAAATTCTGCACCAGGATAATTTAGTATAGTTGATTTAATTGAAATTTAAAAATCGTAGTTTTTATTTTATTTTATTTAAGTATTTATCATATTAACTGCTTTAGCCATAGAGATGTAATGATTGCAAGATGATCTATAGAGTGCTCATCCCATTCTCATTGAGGGGACAATTAGAAACATGGCAGCTGCAGGCAGGCGAGCTGAATCGCGAGTTTCATTCGTGATTAGAAGTCAGGCATTACTTCTTAACGAATCACAGTTGAGTATTCGTCGATTTGGCTGGAGAATTTGGTTTTCAATTTGTCTCCACAATCTCATTCAGACTGCCACTCTATAGGTATTACATCTCTATGGCTATAGCTTTGAAAGCCATGATGATAAACGTATTTTGTCACTAAATGCCGTCTCCCAGATTATTTTAGAGAGGTCTACCCTATCTACTTGCTATTATGTGTCCTTGTTATTATTTGAATGAATTTCTCATGTGATATTTGGCATATATATCATTTCATAAATATACTTATGTTTATTATCTGTATACCGTGCATAATATAAATAACACTATGGCATGCGAATTTTTTGCCAATTAAAGTCTTTTCTTCTACATTTTGTTGATTTGTTAATTACTGGTACATTCAGTGTGTGTTTTTATTGTCAATACAAATCAATGTGTGTTTGACCTAAGTATTATTATTATTTTTTAATTAAATGTTAGTGTCTCACTGTCTCACTCTTAACCCTTCGTCTCCTGGTATGGTCAACAAAATAGGGGGTTTCTTATTATCAGAATTTTGAGCTGAGTTCAATGCAATTAAATTTTTTTACATTGGTTGCTGCTTTTAACATTTAACAGCTCCCAGAAATTTTCTTTTCTTAAAAATGATTGTGAATTATTTAGTTTACCTAGATATGCTGCTTGCATCCGAAATTTTCACAAAACCTGCTTAACATATCAATATAAATTCTCATAAAAGCATTAGTCATTAATGCTTGTATTTAAAAAAAACGTCAGCAATTTCGAATCTGAAGGGACTCATTGGACTCCACCTCAGTAAACGAAGGTTTAAATAACATCTTCTAAATTCATCTGTGTCTCGATAAAATAGACATTGGCGACATCTGAAAGAAGAATATTACAATAAGTATAGGTTGACCAATTCCAGAATAGGTCATTCTTGTCATATGATATGATAACATATGAATTAACTAAGATGCTAGCCTGTAGATGTTGAACTAGCGGATGACTTGAAAGGATTGTCCTGAATGAGTGAACATGATTGTCTTATTTCTTGTAGACTATGGCTAATCGTCAAAATCTACGACAAAATGAAGCAGCTAAGGAAGAAGAAGAAATGGCTAAAGGTATGTCCATAAATTCATTCAGTTTCAATAAAGATAAATGTACAGTTTGTGAGTTTAGTGTGACGTCGAGGAGAATCTCCTGTGGTTCATGTTAGTCTAGTTATTTATTTATTTCAATTGTAGCCATTGCACTATCTCTTCAAGAAGCTGAGAAAGAAAAGGCTCGTAAAGCTGGCGGTGGTGGTAGTTCCTTATATCCTTCGATTAAGAATTCTGGAGGTGGTCGCGGCTCCAGTCCAGTTATGCAACAACAACAACAGCAGCCATCTTCCTCGCCTAATTTTAGTTCAGGCTTACAAAATATCTCCGGTAACCCTACTGAGCCGTCTAAAGTTCGAGCACTGTACGATTTTGAAGCGGCGGAAGATAATGAATTGAGCTTTCAGGCGGGAGAGATCATTCTAGTTCTGGATCAAGGGTAGACAGATTCATTCAATCAATTAAGTGTCATTATTTTGTTTATAATAAAATTATAGCCTTATTCGATATTGATTGATTGATTATTACAGACATCCAAATTGGTGGAAGGGGAGTAATCATCGCGGTGAAGGACTTTTCCCATCAAATTTCGTCACAACAGATTTGAATGCTGAAACTGAAAAATGTAATTTTATCTGGAGATTATTAGAGTCATTTATGGAAATTTTAGATTCAAACAGATTATTAAAAGTATTTCGTCTCTCTCACACACTTCTCTCTCTCTCCTCTCTCTTCCTCTCCTCTCTCTCTCTCTCTCTCCCTCTCCTCTCATCTCTTCTCTCTCTCCTCTTCTCTCTCTCCCTCTCTTCTCTCTCCCTCTCATTCTCTTCTCTCTCTCCCTCTCATCTCTCTCTCCTTCTCTTCTCTTCTCTTCTCTTCTCCTCTCTCCCTCTCTTCCCCCCTCTCTCTCTTTCCCTCTCTACTCTCCCTCTCTACTCTCTTTATCTTCGTCATGTATTGTGGGTCTTGGATGCTGCTTCAGTTGCATGACTCTTGAACAGGAGCATTCTATTAGGGTTCTTTTCCTTTCAGCCTTGTGCATAGTGTGTTTTAGATGTTCTGTAGATTAGGGTAGCATTTCGTAGGCCAGAGGTAAAACTCTAATCATCTCGATTATGGAGAAGTTGGGTTACAATGTACAATATATCTTGCTATAGAATCTCTTGATATTCTGTAGGTTAGGGTTAAATTTCTCTCTTAACATTTTATATTTAGCGCGAATTGTGAACTTCAATGAAGACGTACAGGTTGTGCACTTGCCACCCGATGAACCAATCAGAATTGACGAAGCGAAAATTGACGAATGCCTCAATCTCATCAATAATGCTGATCCTACTGGCGAATTGAGACCCGATCCACAAGAATTAGCCACATTGGAGGAGCAATGTCGACAGATGGGCCCTCTTATTGATGCAGAATTGGAAAAAACTGATAAGTAAGTATTACACAGAGATAAAACTGTGATAACTAAAGCTTCCATTTTACAAGATAAGCAATCGTTTAAAACGAGAGGAATTACCTTTCCATTCTGGAAGCTTTGAGCACATCAAGGGATACTTCTGCTTGTATAAACCAATTTTCTGCATCATTAAAGTCATAATTATTTACACAAAATCGGTAAAGCCCCTTGCCGATGTAATTTTATTTCTATGGAAATTTAGAACCACGCCTTTGGATACCTCCCTTAATCTAGAATACGATGGATTAAGTTGGAATACCAAGTAGTTGATTCCTAATATTTATAGAATACGACTGTTAAGTGACCCTCGAATTCTATGAAAATTTAGACTTCCCTTTTGGTTGCTGAATAATCTATGCTCTTCTTATCGAAGGGAGGTCTATTTCCATAGAATTGGAGGATCAGTGACTAAAATTTCTTTAAGTTTAGCTCTGTCGTTTTTTTTAGCAAATTTAAGAAGTACGCTATACTACCCGTATTGACTTAGAATTGAGAATTGAATTTTTTTGATACCGTCGATGACTATAAGCATTTTAAAGCTTTAGAATAGAGGATGAGACGATCAACAGAAGAAATTTCTATTGTCAATCAATCCACTAAAAAGTTTTATTTTATAATTACTCGAATTAGACTTCGAATGTTAAAAAGTACATGACTAGCATTAGGTGAGATTATCATTGTTCATCTACTGCCATAGCTCATCTGTTCATCTAAATAGCTTGAAGTTGAATAAACTGAACAGACTATCACAACACGCGATAAGAGCAGTCTTTCAACCTTACTGACTGACTCATCATGTGGAATAAATCGATGATTTTGTTTTGCCATCACTTTTACGTTTGTAAACAATTTTGAAATTTGACAGCTAACGGCTGAGATTCTTGCCTCGACGAAATCTATAATTAATTTGTTCTCGAATTTGTGATGACTCGACTTTGCATTATTATTGTAATAAATTGTCTTAGGCATCACAACATGCTATGCAATGTTAATCAAATGTTGATGGACGCTTTCTCCATGTACAACGATTTAATGTCCGTGGCACCCCCTCCTTCAAATATGTACGCTGGACCTGGAAACTTTTCACAGATGCCTATTAACATGCAAATGCAGCAGGTAATCTCTAGTTTAATTAAAATTTAAATAAATCATAACAAATCTTAATTTTAAGTAATAAATAATTATTAGGAATTTCGATTCTACTACTACTAGAATTACCAGTAGTAGAATTTGAAGTAGTGTTTATTTTGTTAAATATGCAAATATTTTGATGGTTATTATTTAATGACATTTAATAATAAATTTTTCGTCATTGTTTTTAGATGAGTTTGAATTATAATACTGGTGGTATGACTGCCTCATCAAATCCAAATATTGGTCCATCAATCCCTGGTCCGGCTAATATGATGAATCAGCAACCATACTATCCAGCACCAACAGGCGCTTATAATGGTCAACAGATAAATCAAACTGGACCCAATGTACCCATGCAAGGTGAACATATGAAAATTATCATCATCATATGCAGCATGATAGCGGATCAGGTTTCAGTTTCCTGAATATTTCATTTTATTTCTCTGTTATATTTTTAGGTCCAACGAATTGGCCGGCTAATGAAATGCCCAACAATGAAGTATCCAATCAGTCGCAACAGCAGCAATATTGGCCGAATTCTGAGATGAGTTCGCAACAGAGTCAACAACAGCCACCCATGTATCAACCAACTCAACAATTTAACAGCTACGGTGCTCAGAATATGCCCCATAATAACAATGCTGTTCCGGAGAGTTTAGGATTGGTTGCGCCACCCTCAGTTGCCGGTGGTGGCTATCCCATTGGTCCTCCAGTAGTTTCATCACAAGAGTGAGTTGATACGTAGCCATGTATGGAATGGAGTTATACTTAGCTACTGACTGAAAATGTTATGAAAATCAGGGCATGATGAATACAATGAATGAGACGTGTTAAAATCAAATTCCAATCCCAATAATTCCCATTTTGTATGGGAAAGATAGGACGATTTGAATTTCGCGTGTGAACTTCAGTAAAACAAAATTATTTTACTCCTCCGACAATACATAACATACATAGTTGTATAAACATTTTTATTCAATTGCAGATCTTTCTTTATGATGCGAAATGAAATTCTAGTCTAAACAATGTTTTTCTTGCTTGGAAAAAAATAATTTTGTTTTACCGAAGTCCACGCGTGAATTTCAAATCTTTCCCCTAGAAAATTGCAGTAAATCAAACATGTAGAGTATCATCACTATCTGCTAAAACTTTAGATTCTGTTGTCACAGTTATTTGTATAGTTTGTATCTCGTTTGTTGATTATTTTATTGAATTAAACGATTAGATAAAACCCTTCTCATTGTTATGAATGATGAATTCTAAAACAGCCCAATCATTCACTAATAGAGATTTATTCTACTGTCAATGAGGAACACAAATAAGTTTTGATAGACAATCACATTCTAATAATAATAATAAAAAATCAGGTCGCAGACAACACGCTTTGATTGACAATGAATGTTCTCTATGTTGTTATGAAGAAGATCCATTGATTATTGATTGATTAATTGATTTGTTATTGTTCAGGTCGAATTTCTACAGTTACTACGCTTCACAGAGTGGTGCCGAAAGTATCTCCCAGGTGCCGGTAATGACTTCTGTCGCCAACAGTCACCACCAACATCAACCTCTATTATAGAAGATTCTCAAATTCGATGATAGTGGAAGATAATGATAATTAATGACAAGGATGACAAATTATTATTACCTATTATGCATTTGATAATATTGAGCGGTTTTTTTGTTTGTTTTGTTTTGATAAAAAAACCGTACCCACTATACAGAATAACAATTAATTATAATATCGATTATTCCACCAATAAATATGATTATTATATAGGAAGCTAATCATTCCATTAATTCAGAGAAAACTTTATCCTTTGTTAAATAAATATTTGCTTTGTATAATGATGTAAAAACCCATCACTTACATATATTAAGAGTTTTAAAAAGGATAGCTATCGATTTGAAACTTTGTGGTACAACTTATGGTTTCTCTCTCATTCTCTCTCTCTCTCTCTCTCTCTCTCTCTCTCTCTCTCGCACATAATATACTACATACATATATAAAAAGCTTTGTTATAAATAAAAGTGAATCACAAGCAATTTGATGCATAATAAGACTATTCTAATCTACTCTGTAATTTGTTCATTACAAGCAATTGTAAACGCTCTCTTTGTTTCACGAGTTGGCGATGATGTGTTTGTGAAAGATTTTATCATTTTGTGATGCCTCCAACTAGTATAACCATAATATTGAATGTTTCTTTTCATAAAAGAGAAAACTTAATTTAAGATATTTTTTCCTTTCTAAAACAATTCATTTACTGAATAAGAATATTCACAAATACTTTATTTACTCAAAAAATTCAGTTGAAATGGAATAATGATGTACAAATAATGTTGTTGTTGTTTTTTATTTTCAAAAAAATGCTTAGGCTATTTTGTTTTTCTTTAATTTCTATGAAAGAATAAATTTTCATTTTCATCTATTCTAAGGATAGTTTTGGTTATACTAGTAAACAATATATATATGACATGTGTAGCTATATATGTTAATATATTATCGTCTAGAATGTGTGGTTGGAAATTTTTGTATTATAAATATGTATAGTCTGGAATGAGATGTTACATAATTATCGTAATTAATTCGGTTTCGGTTGTAGGGTAAAATTCTGCAGAGAGAGATGATAAACGTATTATCATCATGCTTATTCTATAGTTGATTCAATTCAATAAACTAATACATCGTATTTTTATTCATCTTTGATTAAAAATTTAAAAAACATGCTTGACCGATTCGATTGATATGTAAAATAGTTTTATGATAATTAGCATCGTTCACTTTCGTCCAAAGAAAGTTACATAATTAAGCAATCAAAACATTTTTGTCACAAATTACGATTTAGCTTATAATGGTTTTTTTATATTTAACATTTATCGATCAGTTACAAACTCGGTATTGCTTATTTAACCAATGGAATCGCTCAGTTTGTAAGACTTCGTTAATGCCACATAGAAATGCAAAATCAAACTATAAATAAATACTGCGGGCTGACAGTCAAAACCATAGAGTAATAATACCAAGAGAGTTCACTCTCTAAAATACAGAAACGCATATCGCTGGTTTTGACCTACCAACG